>PVJN01013015.1:0-49819 GCA_004026805.1 Lasiurus borealis | reverse complement strand
GCAGATAAAGAGCTTCACAGATAAGAAAAAGCTAAAGGAGTTCATCAACTCCAAACCAGTATTATATGAAATGCTGAAAGGTACTCTTTTAGAAGAGGAAGAAGAAAAAGGTAAAAGCCAAAAAATTATGAACAACAAATACATATCTATCAACAGTGAATCTAAAAATTAAGTGAATTAAAAATTTGATCAACAGAATAAACTGGTGAATATAATAGAATCAGGAGCACAGAAAGGGAGTAGACTGATAATTCTCAGGGGGACAAAAATCATAAAGCATCAAACAGACTGTGAAATTACAGCAGAAAGATTAAAGTTAGGTGAGGTAAATAAGTGATCAATCAAAGGACTTATATGCATGCATATAAGCATAACCAATGATCACAGACACTGGGGGGTTGGGGTATGCCTGGGAGGGAGGGGGGGCAATGGGGAGATGTGTATAAAAAATTAATAAAAAGAAAAAAAATCAAAAAAAGAAAAAAAATTTACAAATATCAATGACAGTCCAAAATAAAAAAATGAATAAAATATATTTTTTAAAAAGAAACAATACTGTATTGTATATTTATTTGAAAGTTGCTAAGAGAGTAGATCCTAAAATTTCTCATCACAAGAAAAAAATTGTAACTGTGGCAATGTATGTTAATTAGAGGTATATGGTGATCATTTCACAATATATGCAAACATCAAATTATTATGTTGTACAACTGAAACTAATATACTAGTATATGTCAACTAGAGGCCCAGTGCACAAAATCGTGCATGGGTGAGGCCTGGCTACCCACCCCAATCAGGGATGATCAGGCTGTGCTGGTGGGGACGAGAGGGGAGGGGGAGGAGGAGGACTGCAGGAGGTTGGCCAGTTGGCCCTGCCCCCAATGGGGGTAGTGGGTGATTGGGGATGGGGCCAGCTGAGGGAAGGGGCCAGGGGTAATTGGCAGGCTGGGCCTGCCTCCTGGTCAAACTCCCAGTCAAGCTCCTGGTCAAGGGGACAATTTGCATAGCCTTTTATTATATAGGATTACATCTCAATTAAAAAATGAGACAAAGAACAGCCCTGGCAAGGTAGCTCAATTGGATAGAGCATCTTCCTGATATGCCAATCAACCAATGAATGCATAAATAACTGGACAACAAATTGATGTTTCTCTCTTTCTCTCTCAAATCAATCAATTAAAAATTTTTAGTTAAAAAATGTAGATTATAAGTTTAATAAAAATAAGACAGAAAAAAAATCAAGTGAAAGAAAGGGCTAATAGAGTGATCAACTTCACATTTGGCTGAGCTTCCTGGGTTAACCCCAAAACAAACAATTTGCATGATGAGTTCTCTTAGTCAAAAAGGAGTCAATGTGCTCTTGGCATTCATTTCTAAAACTGATTTTTATATAAGAACAGACTTTATACCACTTGATGTCATGTATGTAATGGCCAATGGGCAATGCATCAGTCATGAGCAAGAGCCTGGGCCTCGGAGTCTGACTGGCTAGCCTGATGGTGACCCTACCAGTTCTTAACTGCGCACTTGGGTACCTTTCTGGGTCTCACTCTTCCTGACCTGAGTGGTTCGGTTGGTTGGGTATCATCCAGCGCCCCAAGAAGTTGCCAGTTCAATTCCCAATCAAGGCACATGCCTAGGTTTCCAGGTCAATCTCTAGTGGGGGGCATGCAGGAGGTAGCCAATGTACCACTCTCACCTCCATGTTTCTCTCTCTCTCTCTCTCTGACTCTCTCTCTCTCTCTTCTTTCTTCTCTCTATAAAAATATTTTAAAAAGTGAAATAAAATGAGAATAACAGGTTTACCTCACAATGTTATTTAACTTGTTCATTTATTCCACAAAATTTGTTGAGCACTATGTGTTAGGCATATGATACAGAATGAAGCAAATAAAACGCCAGTTATCTGTCCTCCTGCAGGTGACCGTCTCTCAAAAGGAGACAGGAGACTTTGCACAAATATGTAATGTTAAGTATGATGGAGGAACATAACGCAGAAGCCTGAGGAAGTGAGGGAGCCAACCACAAAATCCCTGGGGAAGGACATTACATAGGAGGACAAAGCCAGGTCAAAGGCCCTAAAATTGGATCATGCCTGGCATGTTTTAGAAACCCCCAAGGAGGCCCCTGGGGCTGGAACAGGGCACGGGACAGGTAGAAGATGGGAAAAAGAGGCCACAGAGGAAACAGAACCAGATTCACTGAGGTGATCTTGAGGACTTTTGCTCTGAGGTCATGGGGAACTGTTGGAGGGCTTTGACTTTGAAAAGGTCCCTTCTAGATGTAGATTTTAAGTTTATAAGTTTAATAAAAATGAGACAGAAAAGGTAAGACAGACTGTGGGGAGAAAAAAGGGGGCAGAGAGACCAGTGAGGAGGCTCCTGCACAGGCCCTGGTGAGAGATGATGGGGTCTGAATCAAGATGATAGGAGATGTGGAGAGAAGTGGCCGGTTGCCAAATACTTTTGAGGTAGAACCAACCGGGTTTTTTTTTTTAACATATGGGAGAGAGAGATTAAAAGACAACACCAAGGTCTTTGGTTTGACCAACTGTGAGAAAAGAACTGTTTTCTAATATGGGAAGGCTGGGCAGAACAGGTTTTGGGGAAAAGATAAAGAGTTCATCGGGGGATATGCTAAGTTTGAGATGCCTATTAGACACTCAAGTGGAGATTTCAAAATGTATATTTGGGTGACATCAGCATTTGGACGGTGTTTAAAGCCATGCATCCAGAGGGGTTCACCTCAAGAGTGAGTGTTGATTAAGACAAGAGGACCAGCACTGATGTGGGTTCTACTCCAATCACACAGCAAGCCATGGTGGCTCAGCTGGAAAGAGGCAGAACCAGGATTCAAAGCCAAGCCCCAGGGTGCTCCCCTTTGAAGGGGAAGGGGAAGGTAACCAAGATGGCGGCATAGGTAAACACCTACACTGCTGCCTCGTACAACAATTTCAAAACTACAACTAAAAGACAGAACGGACATCATCCAGAACCACAGGAAAGCTGGCTGAGTGGAAATTCTACAACTAGAAGGAAAGAGAGGGGCTTATGGAGACCCAGAGGAGCTGCAAAAAGCTTAGATACGGAGACGTGCACGTGGAGAGAGCGGGTGCCAGAGAACCTGGCTGGCTTTCTCTGGCAGGAGAGTCCCAACGGCATTGAACCCCTTATCCTACGACACTGAACCCCAGGTCCAACCAAAACTTATAGGGGGGGAGTTTGGGCTGTGAAAAGGGAGAAGTGCACAGAAATTTAGGGGAGTCGAAAAAGGGCAGAAGTGGGGCAGCACGCACAGCATTTCCCGCAGAAGACCGACTGCTGATTGTGCCACTGGCTTTCACGAGTGGGCAGGAGACAAAGCATCCCAACTGCGTCACTTCTAACTCCACTAAACCCCAGATTTGGGCGAAGGGGACCCAGATTCATATGGTCCTGGAGTGCAGGGGAGCAAGAGGGGCAGCAGTCTAGAGGCACTGAGAGAGAGAGAGAGAGAGAGAGAGAGAGAGAGAGAGAGAGAGAGAGCCTGCACAGGGACCGCTCCAGCCATTACCCAGTCACGTGAGACTCAGGGGCCGTGGAGGGCGGGGCCCACTGAAAGGAAAGCCCTGGGACTCCACCCATCCAAAGCTCAACAGAGAGGCTTTTGCAGTTTTGCAAGTCTGGTATCATAAGACTGAATCCAACACAGAAGTTCTCCCAACATAGTGAAAATGCTGAGACAAGGGAAGAGATCACAAAAAAAGAAATGGAGGAAAACAAACGACTGGATATCAAAACCACACTTATAAGGTTTTTCAAGAATATCCTAGAAAAGTTGGATAAAGTTAGCGAGATCCAAGAGGAGATGAAAAAGGACCAACTAGAGATGGAAAGGACCAATTAGAAATTAAACATACACTGATTGAAATAAAAAATATTATAGAGAGACCTAACAGCAGACTAGAGGAACACAAGAATCAAGTCAAAAAATTGAAATATAAAGAATCAGAAAACATTCAACTGGAAAAGCAAGAAGAAAAAAGAATCCAAAAATGTGAAGATAATGTAAGGAGCCTCTGGGACAGTTTCAAACATACCAACATCAGAATTGTGGGAGTCCCAGAAGAGAGAGAGCAAGATACTGAAAACCTACTTAAAGAAATAATGACTGAAAACTTCCCACATCTGGTAAAAGAAATAGACTTACAAGTCCAGGAAGCACACAGAACCCCATATAAAAGGAATCCAAAGAGGATTACACTAAGACACATCATCATTAAAATACCAAGAACAAAAGACAAAGAGAGAATATTAAAAGCAGCAAGAGAAAAACAGTTCTTTACCTACAAGGGAGCACCCATTCGACTGTCAGCTGATTTCTCAATAGAAATGATGCAGGCCAGACGGGAGTGGCAAGAAATAGTCAACATGATGAATAGCAAGAACCTACAACCAAGAATATTCTATCCAGCAAAACTATCATTCAGAATTGAAGGGCAGATTAAGAGCTTCACAGAGAAGAAAAAACTAAAGGAGTTCATCAACTCCAAACCAGTATTATATGAAATGCTGAAAGGTACTCTTTTAGAAAATGAAGAAGAAAAAGGTAAAAGATAAAAAATTATGAACAACAAAAACATATCTATCAACAAGGGAATCTAAAAATTAAGTGAATTAAAAATTTGATCAACAGAATAAACTGGTGAATATAATAGAATCAGGAGCACAGAAAGGGAGTGGACTGATAATTCTCAGGGGGAAAGGGTGAGGGGTGTGCAGGGAGAGACTGGACAAAAATCATACACCTATGGATGCGGTCAATGAGAGGGAGGTAAGGGCAGAGGGAGGGGTGGGAGCTGGGTGGAGGGGTGCTATGGAGGGGAAAAAAGAGAAACAAATGTAATAATCTGAATAATAAAGATTTAATTTAAAAAAAACTCTAAGGGACCCCATGAGATTTGAAACCAGGGGAGCAGTGGGCAGGGGCAGCTCCTCCCAGCAAACCCCTGCCCCTGCCCAAAGGCCCCTTTTCTCTGACTCTCCACTGAGCGGGAAGCTTGTTGGCTCGCTTCTTTCCCGTGGCGTTTCTAGAACCAAAGTAGCCCCACTTAGTCTGCTCCTGCTGCTCCTTCTACCCTAAGCCCTGCCTTGTTGCACTGTGCCTGGCTTTCACGATCATACTCTCAAAATAAAATAAAAATATAAAATAAAATAAGAACCAGGTTCTCGTCCAGATCTTGTGCTCCTCCACAGTGGTCCATGTAAGCTTCTGTCAACCTAATTGAACCCATGGCCATAATCTAGTAGATTCTAGACTACTGAGAGGATTTAAGTGCAGATCTGAAAATTGAAGTCATTACTGAAGGTTCTGTTGGACAGCACTGCCCTAGAGCCACCTGAGTTGGATTCTGTTCCTTGCTGGAATTAACTGGCACATACCCCACACCCATCAGAGCCAAGGAGCTCCCATCTGGTTTACATATTTGGGAACCCAGTTTAAACTGTCATGGGTCCTCAAGTATTCTAACGGGCATTCAAGACAGCGTGTTCAGGAAGTGGCCTGGGAGCTGCTCGGCAGGCTTTCTGTGGTGGGAGGAAAGGATTCCAGAGCCCTTGGGAGGATGGTGCGGACCTTGACCAATGGGGAAATCAAGCATGAGGACCTCACCCTGCCACAGTAAGTAACATCCCTCAACAGAGCTTTCTATAGGAGCCATTGTGCCCCCTGGGTGTCGTGGCCTTTCGAAGCTGGGAGGTGGAGGAGCCAGACTGGGTGTTGCTTAGTCCCCCTTTAATGACCTCACCTGGCAACTGGTGAACATGGGCTTTCCCCAGTGGCATCTTGGCAACCACACCATGGAACTGGTGACTCTCCTGCTTCTCTTCTTGCTCGTGATGCTCAGTGTGCATGGACTTCCGCAGATGGGCCCATCTTCCTGAGTCAGCAGCGATTGCTGATGTGGGTTTGCGGGGACAGGCAGAGGGGAGAAGGAGTTGCTAGGCCTTCGTGTGAACAGGCGCATGGGGAGGGCAGTGTCTTGAAGGTGTGCTCAGAGAACTTTGTTTCCACATTGTGTTAACATGATTCAGAGGGAGTCTCTAGTCCAGTATTCCCAAAATATCAGGTGGCTACCCTCATTCTCTTGCGATGTTCTTAGGTAGTATGAGCCTACATTAAGCACAAAGAGTAAAATAGGGGTTCTCTTTTCATTCTCAGCTTGGTGCCAGGATGTTCTCAGGTCTCTGAGACACGTACTGATCTCCTGCTTTTAGGGAGAAGGCCATGGGCTTAGGCAGGTGGACTAAATTCCCAGACTTTTAAAGGTATGCTTTTATCAGCTTTCTTTTATTATGACAGGTGGCACTGGCAATCTAATTATCATGGTGGTGCTTTCAATAAATAAATTTAATTTTTTTAAAAAACACCTTGTACACTGAACTGAAACATGTAATGGTGCAGCCACTTTGGAGAAGTTTGGCGGTTCCTCGAAATACTAAATGTTTTTAATCATATGGGCATAACCATACGACCCAACAACTCCACTCTTAGGTATATACTCAAAATAAATGAAAACCTGAAAATAATACATAGACCAGATCCAAGATGGTGGGCAGCAAGAGGCTCATGAAGGAGCTTGAAGAAACCTGAGAATTTGGAATAAAAACCTTCCATAACATCCAGGTTGACGAAGCTGATATGTTGACTTGGCAAGGGCTTATTGTTCCTGACAACCTCCATCTGATTAGGGGGCCTTCAAATGGAAATCAGCTTTCCAGCAGAATACCCATTCAAACCATTGAAGACCACGTTTAAAATAAAGATCTATCACCCAACATCGATGAAAAGAGACATGTCTGTCTGCCAGGCATTAGTGCTGAAAACTGGAAGCCAGCAAAGAAAACTGACCAAGTAAGTTAGCCAGTCTCTCATAGCACTGGCAAACCACCCCACCCAACCTGAGCACCCACTTCGGGCTGACCTTGCTGAAGAATACTCCAAGGTCAGTACAAACTTCTGTAAGAATGCTGGAGTTTACAGAGAAACATGGGAAAAGCGACCTGTGGACCAAAACCTGCTGCAATGGATTCCAGCGAGTGTGAGCAGAGACCCTGAGCAGTGCCTTCAGACACACCGAAAAGCAGGAAAATGGACACCGGCCACCACCTGGCATTTGCTTGTGGCAGTTACTAGCTTTTTACTGTTTTCTTTCTTTTTTCTTTTTTTAAAGATACTCTTTCTTTAAAAAAAAAAATATATATATATATATATATATATATATATATATATACACACACACACACACACACACACACACACACACATATATATTTTATTGATTTCAGAGAGGAAGGGAGAGGGAGAGAGAGATAAAAGCATCAATGATGAGAATCATTGATCATCTGCCTCCTGCACGGCCCTCACTGGAGATCGAGCTCACAACCTAGGCATGTGCCCTTGACCAGAATTGAAGCCGGAACTCTTTAGTCCACAGGCCAATGCTCTATACACTGAGCAAAACCGGCTAGGGCTAGACCTTAAAGTTTAAAATAAAAGGCTGGGGCCCTAACCGGTTTGGCTCAGTGGGTAGAGCATCAGCCTGTGGACTGAAGGGTCCCAGGTTCAATTCAGGTCAAGGGCATGTACCTTGATTGCAGGCACATCTCCAATGGGGGATGTGCAGGAGGCAGCTGGTCGATGTTTCTCTCTCATTGATGTTTCTAACTCTCTATCCCTCTCTCTTCCTCTCTGTAAAAAAATCAATAAAATATATTTAAAAAAATAAAAGGTTGTGGTTCTCTTTCTTCCCATGCCCTTTCAACTCCCACTTTCTTGCATTCAGTTTATTTTTCACACTTTCACTTTCCCAGACCTAGACCCTGTTTCCTCCACAAAGGAGAAGAGACAGCTCTGTTTGGCTGGTGGCTTCTCTTCTCCCATGTTGCACTGCCCAGTGTAGGAGTTCAGTCAAGTTGTTCTGATTCCAATTTATAACATCCTTTTTTAAAAAAAAAATTAAAAACAAGCAAACCACCACCACCAACAACAACACACACACACACACACACACACACAAGAAAATACTGCTGAAACTGGTTTGGGTCAGTGGAGAGAGTGTCCCTGCAGACTGAAAGGTCCCAGATTCAATTCCAGTCAAGGGCATGTATCCTGATTGCAGGCACATCCCCTGTAGGGGGCGTGCAAGAGAGGGCTGATGGATGTCTCTCTCTCATCGATGTTTCTAGCTCTCTATCCCTCTCCCTTCCTCTCTGTAAAAAATCAATAAGATATATTAAAAAAAAAATACTGTGAAAAGGGAGGCCCTCCTCTTATGTAAAAATCTGGCCAATGTTACCACAATAACACTGCTTAAATGGCAACCCTGATGTCTGTGTGTGGCCCACCTGTGTGGGGAAACCCTGCAATATCAGGTCTGTGGCCACCCAGCAGGGACAGCCAGCCAGAGGACACTACTCTTGTTTGAGAAACTTCTTATCAGAGGCCCCTAAGGTCAAAGTTTTACGCCCCTCCCTGCAGCCATTTTAGAAGATGTGCTGGTCATTAGAGACAACACTAAACCCAGAATGTCCATTTGAAATTCCACACTCACCAGTCAGCAAGCTCCATTCGAATTTGTTCGCTCTCCACCTCCTCCGTGCAGCAGCCCCACCCCAACCCTCCATCAGCACTGGTTTACTCTTTGCAGGGTTGGTATTGCAGGACTCAGCTGGAGCCTGAACCAGTCCAGGGTCACTGATGCCCTGCTGGCCTTTTCCTTCAAAGCAGTCAGCCAAGAACGCTCAGGAACAAGATGGCCTTTCTCCCTCTGGACACACAGCCTTTGTCGATTCAGGTTCCATTTGGAGCTCACTCAGTAATATCCTTTACCTGTGTTTTACATTGTTTTGAATGCCTTTTTTTATAGAAATAAAAATTGGCCTTAGAATTAAAAAAACAACACAAGCTTATACACATGCAAAAACCTGTTTACAAAGCATCTATCCTATATAATAAAGAGGTAATAGACAAATTGACCATCACTCTAACACACAAGATGGCCATCCCCATGTGGTCAGGATCGCCACCATAAGATGGCTGGCAGGGAGGACAATTGGGAGGAACCAGGCCTGAAAGGGTGGGCAGTTGGGGATGATCAGGGCTAAAGGGGAGAGCAGTTAGGGGCAACGAGGCCAGCAGGGAAGGGCAATTAGGGGTGACTGGGCCAGCAGGGGAGGGCAGTTGGGGGGGGGGTAACCAGGCCTACAGGGGAGAGCAGTTAGGGGTGACCAGGCCAGTAGGAGAGAGTAGTTAGGGGCAACAAGACCAGTAGGGGAGCAATTAGGCATTGATCAGGCTGGCAGGGGAGTGGTTAGAGAATGATCAGGCTGGCAGGCAGAAGCAGTTAGGGGCAATCAGACAGGCAGGGAGGCAAATTGTTGGGAGCCAGCAGTCCTGGATTGTGAGACAGATGTCCTACTGCCTGTTTAGGTCCAAACCATTGGGATCAGGCCTAAATGGGCTGTCAGACATCCCTCAAGGGGTCCCAGATTGGAGAGAGTGGAGGTTTGGCTGAGGGACACCTCCCCATGGATGAATTTCATGCACCAGGCCTCTTGTAAATGTAAAGCCTAAGCAACTGCAATGGTCAAACAACCGGAACAACCAGTCAACCACTCGCTATGACACACACTCACTATGACCATCAAGGGGCAGATGCTCAATGCAAGAGCTTCCCCTGGTGGTCAGTGCACTCCCACAGTGGAAGTACCACTCACCCAGAAGCCAGGCTCCCGGCTGGTGAGTGCAACTGCAGTGGTGGTGGGACCCTCTTCCGCTTTTGTGGCAGTGCTACCAGGGGCGGGCGGCAGCAGCATCTATGGCTCAGCAGGCCAGGATGAGGGCAGCGGAGCTGCGTCCAGCCCCGGCTCCTCCCAGCTGCCTGCCACTTCAGCACTGCTACATCCCTCGGGAATCAGTCTGAAACCCAGGAGTCCGACATCCCTCTAGGGGTCCCAGATTGCAAGAGGGTAGAGGCCAGGCTGAGGGACCATCCCTGTGCACGAGTCTGTACACTGGACCACTCATTATTTATAATTGCCCAAAAGCAGAAACAACCCACATGTCCATCAACTGATGAATGGAATATTATTCAGCTTTAATAAGAAATAAGTAGTGACAGATGCTCTAACATGGAACCTTGAAAACATTTTGGCAAGTGAAAGAAGCCATGAAAAGACCACATATTATATGTATGATTCCATTCGTTTGAAATGTTCAAAAAAAAGAAAATCCATAAAAACAGAAATAGATTGGTGATTGTAGGGCCTGGGAGATGGAAAAGAAGTGGGATTCAGATTTCTTTTTGAGGTGATACAAATGTCCTAAAATTAAGTGTAGTAATGCTGTAGAACTCTGTGAATTTAAAAATTCATTGAGCCCTGGCCAGTGTGGCTCAGTTGGTTGATTGATTGGGCATGATCCATGCACCAAAAGGTTGACAGCTCAATCCCCAGTAGGGAGTGTACAGGAGGTGGTCAAACCAAGTTCATTCTTGCATTAATGTTTCTCTCTCTCCCTCTCCTTCCTCTCTCTAAAAATTAATAAAAAAAAATCTCACTGAGCAGTGTGGCTCAGTTGTTTGAAGCATCATCCCGACATACACCAAAAGATGTGGGTTCCATTCCCAGTCAGGGCACATGCCTAGGGTGCCAGTTTGATCTCTGGTTGCAGCATGTGCAAGAGTCAACCAATCAATGTTTCTTTCTCTCTCTCCTCCATTCTTCTCTCTCTAAAATCAATAAAAACGTATTTTAAGAAATAATGAAAATTTAAAAAGTGGTGTGTTATTAGAATTATGGAGGTATGCCCCAACTAGAAAGGTCCCAGGTTCGATTCCAGCCAAGAGCATATACCTTGGTTGCGGCACATCCCCAGTAGGAGGTGTGCAGGAGGCAGCTAATCGATGTTTCTTTTTCATCGATGTTTCTAACTTTCTATTCCTCTCCCTTCCTCTCTGTAAAAAATCAATAAAATATATTTTTTAAAAAGATATATGAAGGTAAATAGCAGTAGAAATAGCTAAAAGGAGACAGAACAATTGTACAGGAGTCAGATTCATGGGGGAGAGTGCAAGGCATTGCTAGTTTTCATTTGCTTATGTCATGGAATGCTATCTGAATTTTTTAAACTATGTGCACTATTATTTTGAAAGAAAAATAAAAAATAAATTTAAAAAATTGACTTTTGATACTGAAAACAATTACTTTAAGAATTTTTTTAGGCCCAGCTAGTATTACTCAGTGGTTGAGCATCTATGAACCAGCAAGTCACAGTTTGATTTCCGGTCAGGCACATGCCCAGGTTTCGGGCTCAACCTCCAGTATGGAGAGTGCAGGATGAAGCCCATCAATGATTCTTTCTTATCATTGATGTTTCTCTCTCTCTCTCTCCCTCTCCCTTCCTCTCTCTGAAATAAAAAAAAACATGTAAAAAAGAAGTTATTTAGTATCAGCCCACTGGGTTTGGAAGCCTGTGGACTCAGGACATTCACTTTCACATAAATAATCTGGCAAGAGTCAGTCGTCTACCCAGTTTCGAATGGGGGACAAAAATATTGTTCCATGAGCCTAAAACAGGGTGAAATAAATTCTCACAGGAGGAGGAAATGTGAGAGTGTTACTGTAGATGGTCAGTCAGAGCGTCAGGGAGTCTCCCCCATTGGCCAAAAGCTAGAAACATGAATGGACAGGACCCCTCCCCAGCACTCCAAAAACTAGCCAGATAGAAAAAGAAGCCCTCCCTATCTTTATAAGAACAACAGGCTTCAACAGGAAGAGGAGTGATCTTTGAGCAGGAAAGTGAGATTAGTTTCTGAAATGGGAGTCCACCATTCTCCCAGGTTCTATGGCTCCTGAATAAAACTTTCTTGCTCTGGCCAGTGTTTCTCAGTGGTTAGAGCATCAAACTGTGCACCAAAGAGTCTCTGGTTCAATTCTTGGTCAAGGGCAGGTATCTAGGTTGCAGGTTCACGCTGATCGAACTGCGTGCAGTAGACAATCGATTGATGTGTCTCTATCACATAAATGTTTCTTTCTCTCCCCCCTCCCTTTTTCCACTCTCTCTGAAAGCAATAGGAAAAATGTTCTTGGGTGAGGATTAATAACTACAACAAAACCTCTTTCCTTTTCATCAGCACCTACCTCACAAATTTCACTTCCATTGCAGGAGGCAGCCGGACCTCCATTTCTTTGTTTGGTTTACAAGAGGACTCTGTGGAGGAGTCTAGAGTAGGTGTTCCAGGAAGAGGGAACACCTTAAACAAGAGAGAGGCAGAAAGGGACAAGGCCAGCTGGGCTGGAGCCTGGAATAAGAAGGGGATATAAAGAAGACAAAGTTGGCCCTAGCTGATTTGGATCATTGGATAGAGTGTTGATCTGTGAACTGAAGGGTCCCAGGTTCAATTCCGGGCAGGGCATACGTCCGGGTTGCAGGCTCAATCTCCAGGAAGAGGTGTGCAGGAGGCAGCAGATTAATGATCCTCTCCTATCATTGATGTTTCTATCCCTCTCTCTCTCCCTTCCTCTCTGAAATGAATTAAAAATATATATATTAAAACAAACAAACAGAAACAAAGTTTGAAACTTGGGTTGGGTTCAGAGTTCATGACATCTGGAACAAGAGGAGTCTTATTGAGCTCCCTTGTATCCCAACTAAATTTGTTGTAATTCCTTTGTACTCCAGTGTCCCAATTTCTTCCTTGGGCCATTATCTGCTGAGGCTGGAGAGCTCTAAATAGCCCTTCTAAACTCTTTCAACAAATATTTATGAATATCTGCTATGTACTAAGGTATGACACTCAGTACTGGGGGTATATGGGCTCGCCATGGTTCCAACTCTCAGAGAACATACTGAGTCATCGATAAGGATTACAAAGGAAAAGTATAAGGACCTATGGGATCACATAAGCAAGAGGCCTGGCTCAAATCTAGGGGTCAAGAAAAGCTTCCTGGAGGAGGTAATAGAGAAATTCCACCCTGCCTCAGCATCAGGAATAGCTGGGTATCTGTGTGCTCCAGCTGGGTTCCTGCTGGGAGCAGAAGACAAGCTGCACAGTCTCAGGCCTCCACTCCACCTGGGAGGGGAGGGTTCAGTGTCTGTGCAATGAGGCATTAAGCCAGCGGGTGGCAGATGTGTCAAAGGCATTAAGACTTCCCCCAACTCCTCTGGCTTTGTGGCCCCTGATCCTTTGTTCATTTTAGCTGCTTTGGGGGCTTATCTCCCCGGGACCCACCAGATGCCCAGGGCAGTGTGATGCCCACTCTCAGCCAGGAGTACCCAGATTGTCTTCCCCCACTCCTACTACTCCCCT
Source organism: Lasiurus borealis (assembly GCA_004026805.1). NCBI lineage: Eukaryota > Metazoa > Chordata > Mammalia > Chiroptera > Vespertilionidae > Lasiurus > Lasiurus borealis. The sequence continues at coordinate 36,471 of PVJN01013015.1, read as the reverse complement.
GGAAAATGGCCTGCCGGATACAGTGATGACATCTGCAGCTCTGACCTGTCCATGGCTCAGTGACACTCCCAGAGGCTAGGATGTCCCTAATGACTCCTCTGTCCTGTCTTTGAGGGACTCTTAGGTCTAGACCTGTACTCCGCCCACCCAGATCACTCCTCATCTTTTCTGAGCAGCAAAGACAAACAGCCCCAGAGGCCCCCACCCTCTAGCCTGGCTCAGGAGAGGGTCCTCCCCCCCCCCCCCCGACACACACACACACACACACAGAACCAGGAAAGAATTAGCTCATTCCCTATTCCTTCTTCACCACTGACCCGGTCTCAAGCTATCTGGTGGTGACAGACCAGGAGAAAATGCTCTAAGTTCAATGTCAGACATCTGTGCTTCTGGGCACTGTGGAAGAAATAGTCATCTGGAAAATGGGGAGGAGCTATGAAGCCTTTAGGAAAAGGAGGCCTAGAGCTAAGTCACAACAAATGTCTTAACTGGCCTCCCCCAGGTGGTCAGAACAGAGAAAGGCATCACCGGCCCAGCCTGGAGAAGTAAACTGAGCCGCTCTGGGAGGCTGGAGTCTGGAGTTGGGGGGGGGGGGGGGCAGATAAGGGAAAAGGAAACAAAGGCAGATGTGGAACTGGAGGGGCTTGCTCCAGCCAGGCCACGCAAGGCCTCTCAGCCAGCTTCAAGCCTGTAAACTTTATTCTGAGGGCAATGTGGAGCCATGAGAGGCTTTTAGTAAAAGACAAGGAACTTCACCTCCAGGACCAGAATCTTCCTCCTCCAAACCCATAATGCAGATCTAATCATGAGAAAAATACCAGACAAGCCCAAATTTTAGGAATATTTTACAAAATACCTAACCAGTGCTTCCAAAACTTTCAAGGCCAGCAAAATCAAGTCTGAGAAACTGTCACACCAGAGCAAACTAAAGAAGTATGACAACTAAATGTAATGTGGTATCCTAGAAGATTCTGAAACAGATAAAGGACATTAAAGAAAACTTATAATTAAAACCCAAATTAAGTGTGGATAGTTAATAATAATACATCATACATCCATACAATAGAACATTATTCAACAAAAAGAATCTTGAAATTACACATTAGTATCTAATTACACGTTAGAATCTTGAAAACATGCCAAGTGCAGCAGACACAAAGACCACATATTGTACAACTCCATTTGTATGAAAACCCAGAATAAGCCAAATCTACAGAAGTAAATTAGTGGTTGCCAGAGACTGAGTCTTAAGGGAAGTAATGGAGAGTGATGGGAACTGCTAATGGGTGGGGTTGCTCTTAGGGTAGGCAAGAATGTTCCAAAATTAGATTTAGTGATGACTGCACACTATGAATATACTAAAAACCACTGATTTGTTCACTTTAAATCGGTGGATAGCTCAATAACTCGTAAAAATAGTAACATTGTTAGTTATAACAGATGTACTGACAGATGTTAATAGGGGCAACAGTGAACTCTCTGTACTCCTCTTGTAAATTTTTTGTAAATATACAAAACTACTATAATATAAAAAGCTTACTTAATAAGAAGTTAACACAGCCCAGTGTGGCTCAATGGTTGAGCATCGACCTATGAACCAGGTCAGTTCACTTCCCAGTCAAGGTAAATGTCCTAGTTGCAGAGTCAACTCCTAGTGGGGGATGTGCAGGAGGCAGCCAATCAATGATTCTCTCATCATTGTTCTCTCCCTTCCTCTCTAAAATGAATAAAAATGTATTTTTAAAAAATTGACACATATACAAGTTTGTTTTTAAAGTTTGAGTTAAGTGCTGATAGGGGCTTGAAAGAGACATGGCCACAGAAGACAGGGATATTCATGAGGGGAAGAGGCATTCAGCTGGATGGGGTGTGGGCTAGTTTCCTATTGGGGCTATAACAAATGACCACAAACTCAACGGTTTAAAACAGCACATTTTATTATCTTAGAAGTCTAGTGCTCAGAAATCCAAAAGTACTTTCACTGGGCTAAATCCTGTCAATAGAGCTACATTTCTTTGTGTTTTCTTGCCTTTTCCAGCTACTAAGGCCACTGCATTCCTGATACACGGCCCTTCCATCTTCAAAGCCAGCAACAGTGTAACATCTTCACCTCCCTCACATTGACCCTCCAGATTCCCTTTCACTTCATAGGATCTTTGATTACATTGGGCCCATCTCAATGCTCCATGATAATGTTATCCCAAGGTCAATCATTTCTGCAAAGGCCCTTTTGCTAGTAAGGTCACATATGCACAGGTTCTGAGATTGAGGATGTAGACATCTTTGGGGGCAATTATCCTGCCCACACAGGGTGTCATCAGGGAGGTGAACAACGGAGCAGGCAGTGAGGGAAAGAGAGGTCAACTCTGAGTAATTGGAGCCTAAGGTGCCTATGGGACATCCTAGGGAGTTGTCCATCAGCTTCCTTCCACCTAGTCACCAAACATTAAGCACCTCCCATGGTGAGGCACTGGAGATATAAAGGTGAACACTGTTATTTCATTGGTCTTAAGAGATCTACTTTTCACTTCTGAACACTTCTTAAATCACGATGCACTTTTTAATCAATGATACCTTACAACTGTAATTGGTAGGGTTTCCTTTTTAATGACACAAAGTAAACCATTTTACAATCAAAGGCATCTTGGAGTCCATGAAAACGAGGTCTGGCTTAGCACTAGAGTGCGTCTGATTATTACAGAAACTGGAGGCCTCACTAGAACATCAGGTATCCCCTCGTTCTGGCCTGGTCCCTCCACTCCCAGCTATCCCATGCCTCTGGTGCTCAGCTCTCCAGTAACTAACAAACTCCACCAGAGCCCTGGCCACACACATGATCAGCTAGCCCTGTGGTCAGCAAACTCATTAGTCAACAGAGCCAAATATCAACAATAAGTACATCGATTGAAATTTGAGAGCCAAATTTTTTAAACTTAAACTTCTAACGCCACTTCTTCAAAATACTCGCCCAGACCGTGATATTTTGTGGAAGAGCCAGACTCAAGGGGCCAAAGAGCCACTAGTGGCTTACGAGCCACAGTTTGCTGACCACAGAGCTAGTCTACCACAGCCAGTCCAGGAACTGATCTCTCCCCAAATGTAACCTGTTTTGGGAATCAGGCAGTTGTTCTCCACCTGGCCACACACTAGAAACACCCAGGAGCTTTTAAAAGACTCAGCCTCCAGGCCATTACCTAGAGATCAACTCATTCAATTCTCTGAGAAGTAATCTGACAACTCCCCATGAGATCCCAATGGCCAGCCAAGGTGCAAGTGAGAAGACCTAGGCATTAGTCCTGTGCCAGGCATACTGTGGGAGCCCAGAAAATATACGCTTCAGGACCTCAAATGCCAGGCAGAAAAGATCTGGTACCACGAAAGGTCTGGGAAAGGAGCCCTTTGGATCTATGCAACCCTCTGATTCACTGTGTCACCTCCAGTGAGGCACAGCCCCTCTCCGTGCTTTGTTTAATGGATAGTTGTCCCAGGTGACCTTGAAGGGTCCTTCAAGTGCCAACACTGAGTCTGCACTTCACCTAAGGAGCTTGAGACAGTGGGAGCCAGTGAATACCAGGCTTCCTGCTCACACTCATGTTCCAGCCCTTCAAGGCCTGAAATCTCCACTTCTGGGGCTCTATCCTACACTGGCTGCAAGGACAGGGACTATGAGGTTCTAAAAGCCTACGACGTAAGAACAGCGAAACAGGAACTCCCAATACTGGAGAATGACATGGGAGTGAAGGGATTTTCAGATGGTGGGCAAAGTCCAGGTGGGGAGGGCCCAGGACACCTGACAGCTCTGGCTCTGCCCCTAGGAGTGGTAAACAAAAACCAGAAACTCTCACAGAGAAACTTCATGAGGAAATACTCAGGAACAGAGGCAAATCTAAAGGGGCTGTGGAGGTTCTTGGCTTCTGGCCATTAGGACAGTCGAGGACCTAATACACAACTACAGGCTTTTATTGGGAAAGGAAATTGACTGAAAAGTGGCCCCCAATATTCTCAACTGCCTGAGGTATGTGGGGCCTCCTCCAGAGTTCATGAGAGAAAGAGCCACTAAACTGGCCCTCAGAAGGCTCAGGTGTAGAGGTCAAAGTCAATTCGTTTTGAGTTGTAGAACTGTCCATCAGGGGGGTCCAGCTTCCGGCAATAAACACCATCAGGGAAGTAGCCTTCATTCACCCAAGTCTGCAGGAAGGGAGGGCAGAACTGGAGGAGGACTGAGGGGAGGGCTGGAAGGGGAAAGAAGAAGCAGATGGGGCTTACCTGCATCTGGCTGCTGGTGAAGGGCCCATATAGCTCAGCATCACCTGTATTCTCCCACTTATATTCCCACATCACATCCAGCAGACCAGCTCCTGGTGACTCTGCTTCTAAAATAGCAATCAAAGCCATTTGAGCTTCCAGTGTCCTGCCCTTGGACACAACACCCACCTCTGCCCTTAAATCTCACCTCCTCTCTGGACAGGGGTTGGGGTCTCCAGCTCCCCTTCTGCTACTTCCTCAGCAAACATGTCCAGAGAAGGTTGGGGCATGGAGTCAAGGGGTCCCTGGGTCCGGCATTCCAACCCCTTCAACTGCATGGCCAAGCGTTCTCTTGTCTCCTGATAAACACCAAGGTTGCCTCGAGCCACCATCTGGTCGGCCAAACCACACAGCCGGTCCAAGCGCTGAGGGGAACTAGGCCGCCCGGGCCCCTTGCTACCTCCTTTGCCTCCTCCTCTGGCCCCCAGACGCCTCAGTGCCCCAGCCACTGTCTCTCTTGGCAGAAGGAGCTCCAGAAGTCCCTCCAGGAGGGCTTGGGCACTCATTGGTGTCTGGCCCAGGCTGTCCTCCTCCTCTGAGTCTGATGGTGAGTGCTGACCAGGTGGCCGCTCCCTGATCTTCACCTGTAATGCGAAAATGGGGGTGGGGTGGGGGAGAAGGTTATTTCCCACAAACTGCCAGCAGGGCCCAAGCACTTGCTGCTTCCAGGCCCCAGCCATGCCAACCCTTGAGCCACACCCAGTCAATGTTGTCCAGCCAGCTGTCTCGGATCTGAGCATCCTGGTTCAGGAAGTAGTTGCCATCAGCATCAAAATGACCTTCTTCCATCTCTTCCTGTAGGTTGAAGGGTGTGATCCGCACACCTCCCTCACTGGGGAGTGTGGCTGCTTCCTGACCTGCACCAAAGACACAGGTGTCCATGCTGGCATGCAAAAGAGACAGGAGCCTCCTGTGTCCACATTCCCAGAAGCCCATTTGTCTCCCTAGCAGAGTCAGTTCTTGGGTATAACTCACCTTCCACATCCTCTGAGGCCAGGATGTCATATTTGCTGGACCCCTCTTCATCATCCTCCTCCTCATCGCTGTCCAAAGAGTGTTTGCCTTTGAAGCGGCTCCCAGGACCTCCTGCTGCAGCCACAGGGTCCACTAGCTGTGAGCAGGAGCCAGACAGTCCCCAGATGCAGGTTACTGGTTATTGAAGGGAACCAAAGTTTTGCCAACCTGAAACTGCCTCTTTGGAATATTAATCTTAAGCTATTAAGAAACAAGACTCTGAAAGAACTTTTGGCCCTCTCCACTTTCCTGTCCAATAGATTCAGACAAGAAAAACCTATTATAGGAAGGAAACCTTAGGCTGTTCACCTCAGTATAATTTGAATTAAGCATGGTAAACAAGACAGCTTTTAGCTAGGGTCCCTGTGACTGTTTCTTGAGTTGCCTAGCAAGAATTTGCCTGCCATGTGTATTCTGCTCTTCCTCAACTACCTGTAAATTGCCCAATTCTCACTTCTAAAAACTAAGAGTTGCCCAGCCAGTGTGGCTCAGTGGTTGAGTGTCAACTTATGAACCAAAGGTCGAGGTTTGATTCCGTCAGGGCACATGCCCAGGTTGTGGGTTCAGTCCCCAGTGTGGGGCATGTAGGAGGCAGCTGCTCTATTCTCCCCTTTCATTGACTAGAATCTGTGCACGGGTAGGGTCTCTAGGCCTGGCTGGCCACCAAGGCTGATTTGCAGGGTGATTAGTGGGGCAATCAGGAGGCCCCCTGCTGGCACCTACCTTGGCTTGGGTGGGGGGTGGGAAGCTCCTGCTAGTACCCACCTTGGCTGACCTGGTGCCACCCTCTTGCTGACCCCGCTCCCTGCCACCACTGCTGGGGGCAGCTCCTGTGTTGAGCGACTGCCCTCTGGTATCAGTACTCATCATAACAACTGGTCATTCTGCCTATCATTCTGCTGATCTGTCAATTTGCATATTAGGCTCTTATTATATAGGATGTTTCTCTCTCCCTCTACCTTTCCTTTCTGCTCTAAAATCAATTTAAAAAATTGTTTTAAATAAAAACTAAGAACCCATTTTACTCCTTTGTCCAAAATGTCATATATACCCAATGTTGCCTGTCTCAGATTTTCATGCTTATGTGAATTTCCCATGTGCATGTATTAAAGTTTGATTTTTTCCCCTGTTAATGTGATTATTGGCCCAGCTACAAGAACTTGGAGGTGGGAGAAAAAGTATTAATTTTTTTTCTTTTTTTAAAATATATTTTATTGATTCTTTACAGAGAGGGAGAGAGATAAAGAGTTAGAAACATCAATGAGACATCAATCAGCTGCCTCCTGCACGCCCCCCACTGGGGATGTGCCTGCAACCAAGGTACATGCCCTTGACCAGAATCGAACCCGGGACCCCCCCAGTTCGGATAATTTTTTTTTTTCTTAGCAGCCGCATTATTCCTCAAAATGCTCTAGGATCTGGACTCAACCAGAAAATTCTCCAAACCCATTTCTCAAAGAACATGAAAAAGCTTGCCCTTTCCTTCTCCTTCTAACGTCTCCCCACTTCTGGCTTCCAATTCCCTTTTCCTCCCCTTCACTCCTCCCAGGACATAGGAGTCTAGCCTCCTCACCTTCTTCTTGGGAACACCGATCTCATCCTCCTCCTCCTCATTTCCCACGCCTTGGAAGGTCACTTTCCTCTTTGGCATGACTGGACAGGGGGTCTTCCCCAAACTGAGCTGAGAGAAAAGGTGCAGATTAAGGGAACTGGCGAGGGCCCTCCGCTCAACAAACATTTCCCCGGGTACGTACTAGATCCAGTTTGTGAGGGAAAGGGGCACAGAAACAGGGGCCGAAAGGGGAGTTGGCAGCCAAGAGGCCCCGGGACCAGGACTGGCATCCAAAAGATTTGCTGGAGTAGGGTCCGAGAGGTGAACACCGGCACCCCCACCCTAGACGCCAGGAGACCTGCTTCCTCACGTGGCCACCCCATCCCGGCTCCCTCAGTCAGTCGCGACGCGGGTCCGCGGCTGACACCCGCTCCTCCATCCCAGCTCCCTCGGCTCCGTGAGGCCCGAGCGGACCTAGGATCTAGCTAGCGCCCTGGTCTCCCCGCTCTTCCCTGCGCTGAACTCCCAGCTCCGCCGCGGGATGACCCCCAACTGCCGCGGGCTATGTGCACAACTCAGGGAAGAGGCAGAGCCGCGGGGACTCGAGCAGTCCGCTCACCTAAGGACCCTGGGCAGCCTGGCCAAGGAAAGGGGAGCTGCTCGCGCCAAGGCTACATCCGGGGCACCGGCCTTCACCCGGAAGAGAACTGTGGAAAGCGCCTGGGAGACCGGAAGTGGCTTTGCTCTAGTGCGCAGACCAACTGACGCAGCGAGCGAGAGTTCGTGTGGAGCGGGGAAGACACACCCCCGTCTCAAAAGTGACGTAAGCTGTTTGGGGCAATATCACGGGAAGACGGGACCTGTGGACTATCAGACCCTCATCGAACGAGAGGGACGCGCCCCAGCCGTGTTCATTCCCTCCCACTGCAGTAAAGGCTCTGGGAGAAAGGGGGCGCCCAGGATCACGGTGGAGAGCAAATCCGAGTTGGGCCAATGGGTTCCTGCCCTAGTTACTCTTCCTCAGGGCTGGCCGAGGGTTCTGCGTCCCTCACCATCCCACTGGAAACCCCTTCCCTGTTCTCGGCGTCCAGTCACCGGCCCTCTCCTAGTCTGAGGTACAGTCCTGCTCCTTTCCCTGGGGTTAAGCCCGGCTCTCCTGATGGCCCGCCGCGAGGTCCCTGACAACTGTGAGGCACTTTCCAGACTTTGCTCCCTTTAGTTTAGGATCCAGGGGGAGTAATTTACCCCACCCCTGCCCTCTGGGCTAATTCTAGGTTTCTGAAGTGGAAAGGGCCCCACTACAGGAAAGGTGGCACCAGTTCCCAGCACCTAGGCCAGAGCCCCTTGTGCCCTGATCTCAGGTAGGCCTGCGAAAGGGCACCAGAATAAAGACCCTGTGCCCTTCCCAGGCAGCATGGGGGTCCCCAGGGTAACAAGATGAAGCCATCCCTCCTCCTGCCCTTTCCTCCAGGTTGTACTACCATGAAACTGCACCCAAAGTCTGTGCTCAGTTTCTCCCACAGGTAGAGAATACAGGTTCCAGACAGGGAGGGTATCATGCTAACAAAGAGGGGCCAAAATACCAGCTACCAACGTCTCTGGTTCATCTTCCGGGGAAACCTCTTCTCCCAGGAGCACCAGGCAGACAGCATGCCCCTGGGCCTCATCATGTTGTAGAACTGCCAAGTGGAGCCATGCCTTGGGGCCACAGAACCCCAAGTCTTTACCATCCTGACCCCTGGGGTAGAGGGCACAGAACTTGGGCAGGCCTACAAGCTGGAAGCAGAAAACCAGGAGCTGGGAATCCAACTGTGGGTTCAGGCTGGGGTGAGCTGGAGGCAACTGGCTATACTACCCCCATCCCCTAGAGGCTCAGTTCCAAAGCTGTGCCAAGCAGCTGGCCAAATACCCAGATCACCCCTACATCCCTCATCCCCCCAGGACTGTGGCCTTCTAGCAACCCTCACTCCCTGCTCCAGGTTCCAGGAATTGCGTGAGCACTTTGGGAAGGAGATCCAGGCGCCACAGGGCACTGCAGGTGATACGTAGAGGGCTTCAGGAGGCCAGTGACAATGGAGACAGCCTATTCCAGACTAAGATGGAGCAGGAGCTCAACCATTGTTTGTTGATGAATGACTGAGAGATGGATCAAAAGCCAAGGGGTACCTCCCTGCCAAGAACGGCCAACTGCTTTAATAGATCCTGGCTCACTCATCACTTGCTCCCTCCCTCTCTAGTCTTTATTCTAACCCCCTTCATCAAAAACAAGGCAGAAGACATGCCCAGGTATAATAGCAGGTTCTTTTCTGGTTCCTCAAAGCGCCACATGGGGTGGGGGCAGATACAGAAGAGAATGTAAACATTGGGTTCCACCCCCCTGGAGCTCAAAAAAAGACCCCTTTCCCAAATAGGGGCTGGAGGGTTAGAAGGAAATAAGGTGAAAGGTGGGGTCCTGGTGAGGCAAAGCAGGGGAGGCATGAGAATAGAGAGAAAGGTGGGTGAATAGGAAGGAAAGTAGGAGGGTGGTGAGTGAGGAAGTGGGGGACATTTCCTGTTCCAGTGCATGTCCCCTTAAATACAGTGCAAGAACATTGTGGAAGGAGAAACAAAGGATAAGATTAAGTGAACACCCCCACCCCTGAGCCAACCAGGTCCTTTATACATAATTACAACACAGAGATGTCCAGAAGTCAAGGAGGCCCCTAGCCAGGAAGTGGGGGAGGCAGGCAGGACTGAAGAGAAAAAGGAACCTAGCTCCACTTCATGGGTAAGGGGAGCAACTGGAGTATAAGAATCTGAAAACTTCTATCTCCCCCATTGCCAAGAGTCACCCCTTTGGTGACAAAAGGCCAATCAGGACAGCACCTGGAAAGGGACCCCCAAAGGGAACTGGGGCAGGAGAGAGACCTCAGCTGGACCTAACTGGAGGTGAGGGGCTCCAGATTCGTTCAACAGCTGCCTCGGAGAAATGCAGCTGCCCCATGCACTCTGACTGTCCTGGCTGTGTAGGGATCAGCAGCTTGCAAAGAGATGGGGAATCAAGCACTTTCCTCAGAAATAGGGACAGCCTACTGAGGGGTGTGCTTTTGGCTGAGGGAAAAAGAGGGGGCCATGCAGTCCAGCCCCGGGGCAGAGGTCAGAAGTAAGCGTCCTGCCGGGTCTCAGAGGCTGAGGACCTGTCCCCACCATCCTGGGGGGCTGGAGGCCCATCTGCCTTTCGACGCAGCGAAAGCTTCCTGCCTTGGGCCTTCTTCTCCTGCTTTTGCCGTTCCTTTTCTTGCTTCTGCTGTTCCTTTTCCAGCTCTTTTTCCCACTTCTGCCGCTCCTTCTCCCGCTTCTCCCGCTCTTTCTCTTGTTTCTGTCGCTCTTTCTCACGTTCCTTTTCTTGTTTCTCACGTTCCTTTTCCTGTTTCTGCCGTTCCTTCTCCTGCCTCCGGGTCTCTTTGCTGGGACCAAGTGGGGTGCTGTTACCAGTGGGTGAAGGAAGGGATGGATGCAGTCCCTCAGCGGTGACCACAGGCCCTGGGGCAGGCCCAGCACTGGCCCTGTGGGAAGGAGGGGGTGGAGATGGGACGCCTCCACCTGCCAGGGAGCCCCGGCTCTTGAGGCCAGGGAGGCTGAGGAGACTAGAGGAGGGGCCCAAGGGTGGCTGCTGTCTCCGGCGTTCCTCATGGATGGCCCGGGAGCCATGTAGTCGCCGTGAGGGCCGATACTGTAGTTCCCCCCGGGTTTCCCGCCACTTCTTGAGCTGGGCTGTGTTTTCTCGCTCAATCAGTGCTTCTGTCACTGGGAGGCTAGTCACCTACATGGAGAAGAAATGGGTACCAAAATGCAGATGAGGTGGAGATAGCCTGAAGCAGATTTGGGCTTTGCCAAAGCCTCTCATGCCTACCTCATGCACCAGAAAGTCCTCCTGCATGCACTGTTGGGGCAGGTTGCGCAGCTGTTCCATGGTTTCATACATGCCCTGGCAGGAGCGCAGCTTCTCCACTGAGCCCAGTGTGTGCCGCAGCAACACCAGGGCCACCCGGAAAATGATCTTTACGCCTGCAGAGTGGAGAAAAGACAGCACTCCACATAGGACATGCCTGGTATCTCAGCATGTCCCATATAGGAGGGACTCACAAGTCCCATCACTATCTACTGTAAACCTCACATATGAGGAAACAGGTCCCAAGATGGGAAATGAGCTGCCATGGGTTTCAGATTCCTGGGAGGGAGAGTAGGCTCTGCACTGGTGGCAGAGCCAAGATGAGGCCTCAATTTCCAACCCCCAGAACCAACAAGCACCTTCTATCAGCAGACCATCACCTGGCAGGCACCATGAAAACCCCTACAAATGTACCTTCACAGAAGAACATATCCCAGACACGCAGCACTGAAGCCCAGGGCAGAGTGCGGGCAAAGATGCACATGAACCATTCTGTCATGTAGAGCACGGGGTCAATGCGCTGCCGCCTCAGGTGTCTGTGTGCCAGTGGGGAGGCACGGCGCAACAGTGCAAAAAAGATTTCTCCGTCCAACTGAATGGCCTCCTGAAAGTGAAATGAGCCATGAGAAGGGGGCTACTGTGGTCCCCTTGAACAGGGGGTCCTCACCTCAGTAGGAAAGACTCAGAGCAGAAGGGCAGAGGGTGGAGCAGGACAAGGACCTCTAGAGCCTTGGGGAAAGTCACAGCCTGTTGTACCAAGCCCTCAGATACTCACCAGCCCTGCACTGTAGTAACCCGGGAGGTACTTATCGCAGATCTGTACCAGGCACCAAAAGGCTTGCTGAAGTTGGGCAAAAACAAGGAGGGAGAGGGCCTGAGAAATGGAGAGAGAGCTCCCCCATCACCACTGTAGGCCAAGATCCTCCCCACCCGCTCCCCAACCAGGACCAGAGTATGCTGACCTCAGCAGGCATGTGCATGAGCAGCACTGCAGCCACTGGGGCTTGGGCCTGGCAGTAGCCCTCGTCGGGCCGGTAGATAGTGTAGGCCTTAAGGATTCGATACAGGTCCTGTTGCCTGTGGGTATTGGGAAAGACCATGAAGGCAATCACAAGAGTTGGGAGCTCTCTGCCCCAAACTAAACCTGCCGAACCTCCAGCCCCAGCCCAAACCCCTCCTAAATCTTAATTCCAGACTAACTTCTGAGCTTTACTACCACACATCTTAACCCCCTTCCTAGTCCTGCCTATAAGCTGAAACCAAAGACTCAGGCCACACAAAACATTCCAGGCTGCAGATTTCCACCCTTGCCTGCACATCCCACGTGCTCCCTACCATTCTTCACAGTCTGTGTTCGCTCGCTCTCCATCTGCCAGCATCCAATAAACCTTCAAGGTCATCTTGCAGAAGCTTTCAATAGCCACAGCTTCAGTCCTCTAGCGCAGTCTGAATGTTTGTATCACACTCCCCTCCTAAACCACCACCACCATTGGGCCCTGGTTCTTGGTGAAGGCTTGGGAAGCCAGATGTGCCTTAGACCTTTCTCTTGTCTCTGGAGCCAAAAGAATAAAATCTCTTCCCTAGACTTGCTCCTCTTCCTTGAGGGTGCTGCAACACTGTGTCTGGGAATTCCATCTACTCAACCTCACATCAGAAAACAGAAAGCCTTCCTTTATTCCCCATGGCTAATCACCAGTCTTTGCAACACTACGACCTAAATTTATTCCGTCTGTTCCTTCACAACCAATTCACAGATCACACCTTCATCACTTACCCAGAAAAAAGTAATGACCTTCCAGATCACCTCTCCCTGCATCCATTCACACACATACTCCTGACCACTGCTTACAATTGTGTTTCCAAAGTTCAGTCACTGAAGTGTGATCTTCATTTGTGCTTTATCTTCATTCCACCCCTATTATTCTCCAATTTGCAATAGCATCCATGAAATGACAGGTTTGATATACTAGTTAACTAACACCGGTCTGCTTTTATGCCCTGCCTTCTCCCCTGTTGCTATGGGCGAACTGTGATCCTGGACAAGCACAGCCTTTCCACTTGGAACTGGGTCCATCCCCTTGCCTACATAGGCCATCTCCAGTAACCTTCCCATCTCTCCTGCATCATCAATTTTCCTCCCTCTTACTGTTCCATTCCCATTGGCAAACTACATCTGTTACTTCCTTTAGTTAAAATAAGTCTCTTGACCCCACTTTCCTCTCCAAATACTACACTGTTTCCTTCCTTACTTATTAAGTACAGACTCACTATCTTCTATTTCTTTCCTCCCTTTCTCCAGTGAGGCTTTAATACATTGTTTTTATCAAAGTCACCAACGACCTCTCACAGTTTTAGTCCACAGGTCAATTTGCAGCTTGACTTTACTTGACTCATCAGAAGCATTTCATACAGCTGATCCTGAAACCCCTCTTCACTTTGCTTCCAGGAATCACATATGTACCCCTGGTTTTCCTTCTACCTTTGCAGCTTCTTTTACCAGTCCATTTCTGGTTCATTCTCAGTAATTACTATTCTTAAAATGTTGGAGGTGCAGGGTTCAATCTCTGAGCTTCCTTTCATTTATACACTTGCTGCCTTGACAACCTCATCCAGTCACATGGGTGAGATTTAGTCCCATCTAGAGAGTGACAGGTCTTCACTTTCCAACTTATTTCCAATTTAAACCTTCCCCGAAATCCCTACTTATATATACCTCCAACCTACTTGACATCTCCATCTTGATGTCCAATAAGCATTTCAAACTACACATTCCAAAACTGAACTCCTGATATACCTCCCAAACTTACTTTCCCCCCGTTTTCCCCATCCATATCAGCATATGGTAACTCCATTCTCCCAGTTTCTCAGGCCAAAAACCTTATGAGTCATTTATAATTCCTCCTTGTCCCTCTCTCTCTCTCACACTCCACATCTAATCGACTAACAAATCCTTTTGGCTCTACCTTCAAAATATAACCCAAATCCAACCATTTCTCCCAGTAGTTCCACTTATCTATCCATCTTTATCTATCAATATCTCTCATGAATTATAGAAATAGTCTCCTCAGAAGTCTTCTGCTTCTGTCCTTGTCTCGTTATAGGCCATCCTTAGCACAGCAAGTCAGCCCTAGCCAGTTGTTCAGTGGTTAGAGCATTGGCCTGTAGACTTGAAGGGTCTCAGGTTCAATTCCAATCAAGGGCACATACCTGGGTCGCAGGCTCAATCCAAGACCCCGTGCAGGTGGCAACCAATATGTCACTCATACATCGATTTCTCTCTCTGCCTCTCCCCATCCCTTCAACTCTAAAAATCAATGGAAAAAATATCCTCAGGTGAGGATTAATAAAAAAAGTAAAATAAAATACAAGTCAGATCTACTCAGCTGATGTTTCTCAGTGGTTGACCATAGACCCATGAACCAAGAAGTCACCAGTTATTCCTGGTCAGGGCACATGCCCGGGTTGCTGGCCCAATCCTCAATTGATGATATTTCTCTCTCATCAATCTATCTATGCCTTTCCCTTCCTCTCTCTCTAAAAATCAAAAACATATTTTAAAAAAATAAAACGTAAGTCATATCCAATCACTTATAATCCCAATTTCCATTAACATTCTCTATTACCCTCTTACTTTAAACTCCTCTTTATTACTTACCATCATTTACTTCACATACAATATACTTTCATCTTACTGTCTATCCCCACTAAAATATAATAAGCCCCATAAGGGCAAGTTTTTGTCTCTTGTTCACTGCTGTCATCTGTGAATAGAAGAGTGCCTAACAGATAGTAGATGCTCAATAAATATTTGCTGAAAGGATGAACTTGTGGATGAAAAATGTCCATTGGAGAACCACCTAAGATCAACTTGCATTATTACTGGGAGCAGTAAAAATACATCTTGAAAAAGCCTGGGAAAAAGAACAAAAATTCAAGTGTCTTGGCACAGTATTTAAGGGCCCTTGGTGATCTGGCCCTAAACTACTTTTCCAGCCTCAACTACCCAAACACAGCTTATATAACCCCCCAGGCAGGAAAACCTTGTCCCCTGCTCTGCTCCCATCTAGCCTTCAAAGCCCAGCTCAAATGCCATGAGCCTTTGCTGTGCCTCCCTTTCTTGCCCTTACAACAGCCTCCCCAACCTCTCCCACTAAGTCAGAGTCTTCTGAGAATAGTTCCCTCAATATGGCTTGATACTCAATCCATGATCAGCTTTCTAGAAGTCCTGGAGAGCATGAACTGCTTTCAACTGTCTTGTATCTACCTGGAGCCATCAACAAATGTTTGCAACCTAACCCACATGGCTAGGCCATCTTACCCATGCCCTCCTCGAGCAGCAAACATCTCATGGAAAGGGAACTGGCGGTGCAGGTCTTTCTCAATCACATCCAGCCACTTGGGGTCCCCAGGAGCCCGTTCCAATTCCTGCAGTGGGAAAGCAACAATTACCTCAGGATCTGGAGGGAGCTGATGATATTCTTCAGCCAGTGTCCCATGTCCCCACACCCTGGACACACCTCAAACTTGCCCGGGTTCTGCTCCAGGAGTTCCTTGCTATTGGACAGATACTGCCAGGCCTTGGCTCTAAGGGAGGAGGGTATTCCCTTTCGGCAGCGCAGCTTCACCTAAGGCAGAATGGCAAGCAGGGAACAGTTTTAGGGTCTGGCCCAGCCTCCAAGTTTTCCCCAGCAATCCTCAGGCTCCCTGGGACACCCCTCCCACATCCATAGGCTAAACTCCACTCCACTGGAACTTGCCTGGCTTATCTTGAAAGTCACTCCTTTCCTCCAGGCCCAAGTCCTACTTCTCCCCAGAGTGTTCCATAGAGCAGATACTATCATGTTCCTGGGCTTCCCCAGAGCACAAGAGCCCACCCTGCCCCTACCCCTTGTGCATTGCGTTGCCCACCACTTAGCCTTCTCAAACCTTCTGGAAACGTCGTGACAGCCACTTATCCCAGCTACTGAACATCTCCAGCCACTTGAGCTCCCGCTGCCGAGCCACATCCACGGGAATAGAGCTCTCTCTGCAGGATGAGGGGAGCATGGAAAGGGTCAGTAGTAGTAGTGTAATACCAGAATTGCTGAGGGAACTGAGGCAAGCCACCTCTCCAGGCTCAAATGAGCCTGGACATAACATTTTGTGAGCTGCCAAATATCAGATGTCTGGCCCTAGTTGGCCAAGGCCCTAGTTAACCAAACTGAAAGGACTTCTTCCCTTTGGAAGGAATTCTGCAGAGATTGTGTTCTCATTTCTATACAGAAGTGTGTTTAAATCCTACTTCTCATCTGTGTGTGTGTGTGTGTGTTTATTATATTTAAGTATATTTTTATTGATTTCAGAGGGGTAGGGAGAGGGAGAGAGAGATAGAAACATCAATGATGAGAGAGAGTCATTGATTGGCTGCCTTTTCTAGCCTCAATATAAGTTTGGGGGGAGAGTACAGAATATTTAAAACCATAGTTTGCATTAGACCTGAATTCAAGTTTTAGCTTTTAACACTTATTTATTGTATAACCCTGGGTAAGTCACTTAATTCCTCTACGCCTCAATTTCCTCATGTATAAGATAGAAAAACAATATCTACCTGACAGTTTATATGAGACAATACATATAGGGTACAGGAAATACTAACAATTATTATCCATAAAATAAAATAAAGTATATACTTCTCTGTCTCCCTAGAAGTAAATGTCTGAGTTTCCTCCTATCTGACTCTTGAGATTCCTTTGGGCCATCTGCAGTTCTCTTTACCTCCTCCTCTCTGAAGTCACTCCAGATTCCCAAGCAAATGAAGTTTTCTTTACACTATTTGCTCACTGTCTGTCAGAGCTACACATCAAGATGCCCCATCAGTCTTTGTTTTTAATAGACTTTGTAAAAATATTCTTGTTGATTTGAAAAAGAAAGAGAGAGGGGGAAGGAAGGAGGGAGAGAGAAACATCAATTTGTTGTTCCACTTATTTATGCATTCATTGGTTGATTCTTGTATGTGCCCTGATTGGGGATCAAACACACAACCTTGGCATATAGAGATGATGCTCTTAACCAAGTGAACTCCCCAGCCAGGGTCCTCATCAGTCTTTTTCTTCTTCTTCTTCTCCTTTTTCTTCTTTTTTTAAATATATTTTATTGATTCTTCACAGAGAGGGAGAGGAATATAGAGTTAGAAACATTGATGAGAGAGAAACATCGATGAGCTGCCTTCTGCACACACACACACACACCCACTGGGGATGTGCCCGCAACCAAGGTACATGCCCCTTGACTGGAACCGAACCCAGGACCTTTTTGTCCACAGACTGATGCTCTATCCACTGAGCCAAACCAGTTTCGGCCTCATCAGTCTTGAAAGAGTTACTTTTAGGAGCCAATGCCAGTAGGTGAGTGGAATGGAATAGATTTCCAGACAGACCTGAGCTCAGAAACCATTTCTGTCCTTAGAAGTTGAAGTATCTTGATAAGTGATAACCTGAAACTCTTCCTCATCTGTAAAATAGGGATATCACAACCTACAATATAAAGTTATAAGAGCCCTAGCTTGTATGGCTCAGTGGACAGCATCAGCCTATGAAATGAAGGGTCCCAGGTTCAATTCTAGTCAAGGGCACATGCCTGGGTTGCAAGCTTGATCCCCAGTGGGGGGCATGCAGGAGGCAGTCAATCAATGACTCTCTCTCATCATTGATGTTTCTATCTCTTTTGCCCTCTCCCTACCCCTCTGAAATCAATAAATATATTTAAAAATAACAAACACACACACACAAAGAGATGAGAAGACTATTGAGAAACTGTATGTAAATGACTATTAAAAGAGAGGGCTCACCCAGCCAGCATGGCTCAGTGATGCTCATCAACCTATGAACCAGGTCACAGTTAGATTCCCGGTCAAGGCACATGCCCAGGTTTTGGGCTTGATCCCCAGTGTGGGACTTGCAGGAGGCAGCCGATCAATGAATGATTCTCTTATCATTGATGGTTCTATTTCTCTCTTCCTTCCTCTGTGAAATTAATAAAAAAATATATATGGTTTTTAAAATACACAGAAGAGCCTGACCAGTATGGCTCAGTGGTTGAGCGGCAACTTGTGGCCAGTGGGGAGCCACTAAAAGTTTTTAAGGTACATATGGCCCAGTTAGCCTTGAACCTCAGTATATTCCTCCAGCACAGAAGATGGATTTTAGAGGAACAAAACTACAAAGTAGAGAAACAGTACTCAGCACAGTGCCTGGCATACAAGTGGGGTTCACTAAAATCCAATTCAATCCAAGAGTTCCTTAGGATAACATGGTATTAAGGAGAAAACCATTGATTACAGAGATCCAGATTGCCGTGGTCAGCAAACTGCAAATTATGAGCCATATGCGGCTCTTTGGCCCCTTGAGTGTCTCTTCCATAAAATACCATGGCCCCAGCAGAGACCGGTTTGGCTCAGTGGATAGAGCGTCGGCCTGTGGACTGCAGGGTCCTGGGTTCAATTCCAGTCGGGGGCATGTACCTTGCTTGCAGGCACATCTCCAGTGTGGGGTGTGCAGGAGGTGGATGATCGATATCTCTCTCTCATCGATGTTTCTGACTTTCTATCCCTCTCACTTCCTCTCTGTGAAAAATCAATAAAATATATTTTTTTCAAAAAGTAAAAAAAAAAAAAATACCATGGCCTGGGGGAGTCTATTTTGAAGAAGTGGCATTAGAAGTATAAAAAATTTGGCTCTCCAAAGAAATTTCAATCATTGTACTGTCGATATTTGGCTCAGTTGACTAAAGAGTTTGCCGACCCCTGGAGTACAGCAATAAATCCCTCAAGCATAGGAAAGCATCAGGGTCAAATTTCAGTTGCCTTCCCCTTACAGGACCAAGTATGTTGTTACACAAAGGTTTTTTGATTTTTTTTTTTTTTTTTTTTGGTGGCTAGTAATCTCTGATTAGAATATTCTCTCACCACCAGGCAGGTACTTCATTCAACAAGCCCAGCCATGACTGAATCCTACATATTCTTTAAGATTCAGATTAGCTTCAGCAAGATTCCCAGACTGGGCAAAACATTCCCTAGGTGCTCACAAAAACCTGTGATCATCTCTAAGCGAAACCTAACATACATTGGAACCAAATATTTAGGTTTATTTCTCTCTCAAAATGATGAACAACTTGAAATGACTGTTTTGTCCTTAATATCCTGCACAGGGCCTGCCACCTGGGTAATCAGGTGATGCTAAACTGGCCAGCAGGTCAGAGGGGTAGAGGAACAATGTGCAGGATCCAGAGAGAGAGAAGGAAGAAGTCAGAGGTGATCATACCCCCACCTCAGGAGTGACTCAGGCCCCCGGAGGGAACTAGGAAAGAGTAAGCTGGGCTGGGGAGATGAGAAAATGGGGAAGAGACCTTTCCCATCCCCTTTCCCTCAGTGAAAACACAAGACTGTCCTCTGTTCCACAGAGAGGCCCTGTTTTCAGGGTCTCCCTCCATCAACCAGATTTCTCCACCTCCTCACTCCATCAGACCTAGGGTTGTAAGGAAGGTGAGATGCCTGCTTCACTCACAGATTCTCGCACTGGGGGACTAAAGATCTCTATCAGAATCCTTGCCCAGCCAACACTGTAGAATACCATACGTGGCTCCTTTTATATTATGGAGCTGGGATGATCTTAGATATCATCTCATTCAGCCTTTCATTTTATAGAGGAAACTGAGCACGGAAATGGGGAAGACACCAGCTCAAGGGCACACAACGCACCAAAGGCAAAGCTTGGGCTCAAACCCAGAACTCCTGACACCTGCTCTGAAACACAAACAGGTGCAGAACTTCCAGATGAGGATGCTCTAGGCTAGGGCATGACAGGAATCGCCAGGTATCCCACACCCACTAATTACCCCTGGATCCTCAGAGGAGGCTATGTTGCCAGAGTCTGAGCAAGGTACTTCTTCTCCCCCTCCCCAAACCTGCTTCACTGAAGCAGTCCCACTGGGTGCCCACTGGGTACTCACAGGCTGCCGGAATATTGGCTGCCCCCAAGGAAGCCATACTTGTCCGTCTTCCGCAGGGCCAGCCCATTTATCTCTGAGTCTGAGCCCATGGAGCTCACATCATCCGCCAAGGACTCCAAGGTCCCAGACATAAGGCTCACAGAGTCCAAGTAGCTCAGAGTGTCTGGGGCCTGCCCTCGAGGCCCAGAGATGCCAGGTCCCAGGCTGGACATGGAGCCTAGATCCTGAGAGTTTTCTGCAGGCTCTGGGGCAGGGGTCACCATCACAACCGCTACTAGAGCCTCACTAGCCCCTGAAGGCCCTGTACCAGACCCTGATGGGTGGTCCTCTGGAACCTGTCCTGCTGATGCTGATGTTGCAGCTCCATGTCCACTTGTCACCTGTCCTGCTGTCACTGCTGCAATCCGTGCAGTCACTCCTGAGGCCACTGTGGTTCCCGGCTTGGGGGCAAGCGGGGGTTTGGCGGTCAGCGCTCCAGGAGCCGTTCTGGAAGAGGTTCTGGTGGAGGTTCCTGGTCCGGAGGCGGGTGAGGTTCTAGTCTCCTCCGTCTTTGGAGAGTCTGCCCCTAGGGCCTGTGCCATTGACGTCTGGACTGCCGCGGGCACCAGGACCTCTGGACCGGGGGAGACCTGAGCTTCGGGTGAGGCCTCCAGTGTTAGCACCACCACTGTGCTGCCCGTGACCGTCGGGGCTGGGGCTGAAGCCGGGACCGGGGCCGGAGCTGAAGCCAGGGCCGAGGTCTGGGTCGGTCCCGGTAACCAGGTGGGCCGCGCCTCCCCGGGGGCTACCAGAGTGACCGGGGCTGAAGTGGCCGTGGTCACTGGCGGCCCCGGAGCCACCACCACGACGGGCCCGGCCCGGGAGCCGCGGGGCGGCGGCGAGGGGGCCGCGGGGGCGCCATGACGGCGTGGCGGGGCCACAAGGGGCGCCGGGCCCGTCTCCATGGCCGCGGGCCGCCCCTCACATCCCCCTCCCGGCCTGGACGGCCGCAGTAGGCGCCGCCCTCAGGCCGCTCCGCGCCGCCCGTCGAGGAAGGGGAGGTGAAGGGCGCGGCCCGGCGCGCGCTGTGGGCGGGGACGGCGCGCGGGCGGCCGCGGGCCCGCGGAGGCGGCGCTCGAGTCCGGGGGCTCCGGATGCGGGGATCTCTCTCGCGCCCTCTCACCCCGGTCGCTCTCTCGCCTCCAGCCCCTCCCTCCTGCTTTGGGCAAGCAACCGACCCCGCGCCTGCGCACACGACCGGGTGCCGGCTAAGCGGCCAGCGTTTCGGCGTTTCACGCCTGCGCGCGGGCCGTCCCATCGCGCTTCTTTTTGCTCCCGCCTTGTTAGAGCGTTTGGGCGAATAATAGGAGAAAGGGAACTGGGTTTCTGCCAATCGTTGTACGGGTGGGTGAGGTTGGAGGAGGGAAGAGGAAATGGAGAAAAGGTATAAGACCAATGAGAGAGCGGGTGAAGATCGGAGGAGGCAGGACGAAAGGAGTAACTAATAGAAGATCAGGAAGCTGAACCTCCTGGCCAATAAAAATGGGGGGAGAGAGAATGACCGCGAAGGAGGCGGGTAATATGCGAGAAGAGGCGGACTTGGCTAAAATAAACGATAAAAAGGCAGCCAATGAAAAGGAATAGGCGGAGGTCAAATTGACAGACAATTACATCTATTTGGGCGGTGACAGACAGCATCCGCAGTCAATAGGAAGAGCTGAGATATTCTTTACGTCTCCCAAGAAGGTCAGAAGAAATGACAGCTTGGGGGCGGGCAAAATTTGCAATTAACTTGCCTCGCCAGCCAATGAGCGCATTCTCTCACTTTAGCAACAGGCCAAAGGGGAGGGACGCTGCCACAGGCGGTGCCAGCCAAGGGGTATCAGTAACAGCCGGAGACTAGCGCAGGAGGGAGGTGACAGCCGGGGACAGCGCGGAGTGGAGACGGGGGCCGGAGGCATTAGCGGAAACCCTTAGCCAATAAGAATGCCGCTGCTCTGCCCGAGTCCTTTCTCGGCCCCCATTCTCCATCCAGCTACCGATCTTCCCTCACTCTCTCCCACTCTGGTGGCATGTGAGACCCTGAGTTCTGACACAGATCCAGTGCCCTGATCCAGCGCTCTCCCCCTCCACTCTGTCTCTCACCCCGGCTCGCAACCAGTTCCTACACTTCAAGCCCCGGCGACTGTAACCAAAACCTCCAATGGCCAATTTCTCTGAATCTTCCATTTCCTGTGGGAATCCTAAGCCCCAAGTCCTCACACCTCATCCTTTCAATTTGCCCCATTCTAGTGAGGATCCTAGACCACAAACCATGAAATCTTACATCTGTTCTTATTCTTTTGGTAATTCAAGACCTTCAATCAACTACTATCCCCTCATTGCCACACTTCTCTGTGTTCATGTTCTGCTAAGAAACCAGACCCCAATTTTATGAGCGCCCCAGCCTATCCTAGACCACAAACACAAAGTCCTGACATTCTGAGTCTTTTCTCTCTCTGACCCTCATTACCCCGAGTTCCCCGATTATAGGCTGCTGATTTCCTGGACTCTTCAATCAGGCCTAACTCTCCTGCTCCTCCTTGGTTTCTGAGTTCCAGAACTCCCTCCCATTCAGTGTCTGAAATATATTGCTCCTGATCTCCTTTTCAACTTCCCCACTTTCCAGTTGACCCAAGCTTCTCCCATTCCTGTCTTTGGAGTTCTCCTCCCCGCTCAGAACCCAGTAATAAATGGGTTTCCCCTTGGCCTGGACCCCATAGTAACCTTATAAGGTGAGGCAGCTGTCAAACGAGGCAGGGAGGGGCCAGTTTGGGAGGCCAAGAGCAGCTGCTAAGTTTAGGGTGGTTTCTTCTCTCTTCTTAGAGACAACAGGTGGCTGGGCCCCAGTGCCCAGAAAAGAAAATGTCTTAGAGGCATTGGCATGAGGCTGGAGGAGGGAAAGGGAAGGAGGACCTTGCTCAGGACATTGGGTCCTAGAGGGAGCAAGAAGAGGAAATTCTATTGCCATCCTGGAGCTTCCTCAGCCAATATTGCCCCAGACCTCCACTGTATGGAGGGGACTGGGACACTAGGCCTAGAGGGATGGGAGAGAATACTTCAAAGTCACACAGTCAGCCAAGCTGGGTTTTGTTCAGAATGCATTGAGAAGCCACTGACCATTCCAGTCAACCAAAAGAAGGTGACCAACTAATTTCTCTTTTCGTGTCTCTGACTCCCTTCCTCTGAGTTCTAACTTTCAAACTAGTATCCAAAGAAATGGTTATAGACTCACACTAGACTATGTCATTCTCCTGTTTCAAACTTTTTCAAGGCTCCCAAGGTCTCAGATCTCAGCCTGGAATTGAAGGCCCTCCAGTTCCAGTATCAGAGGTTTCTAGCCCCTGTGTTCATGCCCCATCACAATTCTGGCAACCTGACCACTTCTGATCTTTCGCTTCTCCAGGCCTTTGCCCATCCATGCCCTCTGCTTGCCACACCTGTTCCTCCATGTTCACCTGACTCACCTCTACTGATCTTCATAAATTCATTTTTATGCTCCTAGATAGGGCTGCTCTGTATTTATCCTGTCTTCATGACTGGACTGTAAGTTCTACTAAGGCAGGGCCTAAGTAATAATATGATTACATTTCACTAAAACTGCTTCCAAATAGTGTTCAGATCCACAAGTTCTATGGGATGAGCATTATATTCCATTTTACAGAAAGGGAAACGAAGGCCCAGGGAGTTGAAGCACAAAGCCCAAGATGACAGAGCAGGCTCTCTGCCCTAGGCTGTCTAGTCTCTTTATACCTAGTGATTCCACATTCTATATCTCTCCTCACAAATTTCTCTTTCTCCTTGAAGGGAATGTAGACAACTTTCCTGGTCCTTCAGGTCCCCCAGACGGCTCTCTCCCACTTCTAAACTTTGCCACTATCCCTACACATATTCTCACTCGATTGTGAACTCCAAATGGGAATGGGTTGTGTTTGTCAACTTGCATCCATAAAGCACAGCATAACACCTGGCACACTATAGGAGCTCAATAAACTTATTGGGTTTAAATCTAGGCACACCCCACTCAGGGATACAGAGATGGTTCATCTCTCTCCAAGCACTGTGGCCCAGCTTGGGCCTTCTCTGAACTCTAGCACATTCTAGCCCCTTTTTGAGAGAAAGGACAACCCTCCTGCCCAGGTTCTAATGAGACATGTATCCCAAGACTCATTCCCTCCTCCCTCTCTCCCTGGACTCCAGCTGCTGCAGGCCCTCCAAGAAAGGAAAGGCCCTGAGCCAGTCTATTTTGGTCTCTGGGGTGGGCACCCGCAGGGCTAAGGTTACCCTGGTATGTTAAGGGCTCCCTGGGGCAAGACTATATAACCCCAGAGAGACTGCAGCAAACTTGCTCTCTGCTACTTTCCAGCCTTGACCACAGGAAACTGAAGACATGGTAAGAATCCCCCAGCCCCTGCCCAGATCCCTCATACCTCAGAGCACCCTCGCCCTTTGAAAGAAGGTAGCTGGTTCCCAGTCCATCAAGAGGAAGAAAGATGAGTTCTTTCCTTGATATCACTAATGGGGTGCATAGGATAATCCACTCAGATACTCCTTTCACTGGAGCCCAATCCCTCTCAAAGCATTCTCTATACTTTCCTGCTCTCCATCTTCCTAAAACCCTCTTGGACCAAGCTGGCAAGGATTCCCATTCTCAAGTTTTTTAAAATCTTTATTGTTGAAAGTATTACAAATGCCTCCCTTTCCCCCATTGATCCCTCTGCCCCCGCACCCCTTCCCCACTCCCATTTTATAAATGAGAAAGTAGAGGTTCATACAGGGCATACAGGAAGTCTGGGACTCAGAGGAGGCAGGCTCAGGACACTAAGAAGAAGAAACTTCCACTTGGGTAGAATGGAGGGATGGGACTCAAGGGCTA
Source organism: Lasiurus borealis (assembly GCA_004026805.1). Classification (NCBI taxonomy): domain Eukaryota; kingdom Metazoa; phylum Chordata; class Mammalia; order Chiroptera; family Vespertilionidae; genus Lasiurus; species Lasiurus borealis. The sequence goes on along the minus strand of PVJN01013015.1, from coordinate 11,790 downwards.
TAGAGAGGAATTTGGGGATGCAACTGAAACAAGCACTCACAACAAAGCAGTCACAAAGAGGAGGAAGCCTAGAGCCAGATGACTTGCTTTACAAGGACTCAAAGAACCCTGAATCTAATCCATTGCCTCCAGAGAATAATAGGATCTGGCCCATGGATGTCTTTGTGCAACCCTTACCCCCCAGGCACCCAAGAAGGCCAAGAGAAGGGCAGCAGCAGAGGGTGGAAGCTCCAATGTCTTCTCAATGTTTGACCAGACTCAGATCCAGGAGTTCAAGGAGGTGAGTGAAGGGGAGGGAGACTGAAGGCTGCCCTCCCCCACCCTCCCACCCCAGAATGTGCACCTGTTTTAGTGGGAGGGGAAGGGTTTAGAATTCCTTGCTCCCCTCTCTTCTTGGCACCAAAGAGGACAGCTGGCTGGGAGTCACAATCTGATCTGCCTGGAGTAAGGATGCTAAAGCCTGGCCATGGGGGACCTAACCCCTCCCTGCCCTTGCCCTCCACAGGCCTTCACAGTCATTGACCAGAACCGTGATGGCATTATTGACAAGGAAGACCTTCGGGACACCTTTGCAGCCATGGGTGAGCCCCCACCCAATGCCCTTAAAGATCCAAGGCTATAGAGTCCTGGGAATTCAGCAGCCTTAGGGGCCAGTCCTGCTGACTCCACCTCAGTCTACCCAGATAAAAAAGGGTGGGATGATCTGAATTTATGAGAAATATCACCCTCTGGTCCCAGGACCCCACTCCAGCCTATGCTTCCCCTGCCCCATTCCAGGGCGCCTCAATGTGAAGAATGAGGAGCTAGATGAAATGATGAAGGAAGCCAGTGGTCCCATCAACTTCACTGTCTTCCTGACTATGTTCGGAGAGAAGCTCAAAGGTGAATAAAGTGTCCTGGGTCCAAGCTCCTAGCTGCCCCTTCCCTGATCTTTCAGAGACAGACCCTTCAGGGACCCTTGTGCCCTCTTACTCCAGGTGCCGACCCTGAGGATGTGATCACTGGAGCCTTCAAGGTCCTGGACCCTGAAGGGAAGGGTACTATCAAGAAGCAGTTGTAAGTGATCCCCCCAGCGCTCACCCACAGAAAGCCTCTTTAAACTCCTAACAAGGGTTAGGTATTGCCAGGGATAAGGGAGAAATGAAGGCTGTGATTAGGATTAAATTTTCACATCACGTGTGGGGAGAAGAGCAAAAACCTTTTGTGTTTGTGTTTGTGAGATCACTGGAAGGATTCTAGAGTAACCCTGGTTTTCAGGTGAAACTGGGAATAGCAACAAGGATGAGGTGGGAGTGGAAAGAATTTACAGGCCCCATCTCAGCTCCCCTTATGTCACCTCTCTCCAGCTTGGAGGAGCTACTTACCACCCAATGTGACCGATTCTCCCAGGAAGAGGTGAGTGAGGCAGGGGCCTGAGAAAGGCAGAGGGGTGGGAGAAGGGAACCAAGGAACCCGCAGGAAACGCGACCTGGCCATCTTTCCCAGATCAAGAACATGTGGGCGGCCTTCCCTCCCGATGTGACCGGCATGGTAGACTACAAGAATATCTGCTATGTCATCACGCATGGTGATGCCAAGGACCAGGAGTAGAGGGCCCTTGTAGGCTTCCTCTAGCCAACACCTTCCTGACAGCCTGCCCCCCACCCTGAGTCCTAATAAAATTGAGCTGGTCTTTGTTTCTTACCCGTGGCCAGTCAGCGTGTTATTGTGAGGGCGCTGTGGGGAGAGTGGGCTGAAACACTGCACAAGGCCAGGGCCCGACAAATGAAGGAAGGCCTGGGCCCGCTAAGCACGTCGCTTATTCCCTCAGGGAAAGAGAAGGCACATGGCCTTAGGAAACTTAGCTTTGTGTGTTTTGTTATTTTTAAAATATATTTTGATTTTTTACAGAGAGGAAGGGAGAGGGATAGAGAGCTAGAAACATCAATCAGCTGCCTCCTGCACGCCCCCCACTGTTTTTTTGTATGTGCCGGCAACCAAGGTCCATGCCTTTGACCTGAACTGAACGTGGGATCCCTCAGTCCACAGGTTGACGCTCTATCCACTGAGCAAAACCGGCTAGGGCTGTTTTTTAATTTTTTAATTGATCTTAGAGAGCAAATTGATCTATTTGAGAGAAACATAGATGTGAGAAACATGGAACATCCATCGGTTGCAGTTGCCTCCCGAACGCACCTCGGCCAGGACGGGCAATCTGGCCTTGTGCCCTGACCTGAGTTTCGGTGCACAAGACAACGGTCAACCAATTGAGCCGCACTGGTCAGGGCAGGAAACAGTTTTTACTGAAGACACTACAGGGGTTTAGAGGGACTGGGTTGGGCGGGGCCAAAGGCAGGACTACCAGCTCTGGGGATGGGAGAATCTGTTTGCCCCGAGCCCAGTGCAAGGGCGGGCTCCGGGGTTAGGCGCTGAGCAGCCTGGGGCTCATGGATTGGACAAGAGACGGAAGAAGGCGGAGCTGAGGTAAAGCAGCACCCGGGCGCGGGTCCTCAGAGAGCGTCCGACTGTTCACCCTGAGCCTGGCTCTGCTGCACCTGGGCCTGCATCTTCTCCAGCATCTCTTGCATGCGACGCAGCTGTGCGGGAGCAAGATTGCAGGCGGTGGGGCCGGGCATGGCCAGAGAGTGACTTCTTCGAAGAGGACTGGGGCTTTGGTCAGTGGGGAGGCGAGGTGCTTGCTCACCTCTTCATCTTTCTCACGGATCAACTTCTCCGTCTCGGCCAGGGGCAGCATGGGCAGCGGGATCTCAGTGGTGCTCCGGCGGGAAAGCTTACTAGGGGGTGAGAAAAAGGAATAGGAATCAAGCGGGACCATGGTTGTGTGGATCACAACGACGAGGCTGAGCCTGGAAGGGGGTTGGACTCTAGGGGATGGACTCTTGTCCCTGAGGTTAGGGCCGGAAGCAAGCTGGGTGGGGAAAGACTTTGGGGGAAAGATTTGGAGGGTGAATGCGGGGTCATGGAAGCACCTATGAGTCAACTCCGGCTCTTACCTACGGCTGGCCCGATCACGAGTCCCAGGCCGGGCCAGGTTCTGTAGACAGCGCGCCCGGTAGCCCTCATAGAGCAGATCGTGTGTCACCTCCTTCAGGTCCTGCAGGTGTGTCTGCACCAGCATCCGTCTCAGGTTCAGGAAATCGCAGTGATGTGGGTTCTCCACTGGGGGACCGACCGCGTGCATCAGGAAGCTTCTGGTCCAGTCCCACCCTCTGGGTAAGGTCTTCCCGAAATCCTACCCCACTATAGGGGAGGGTCCACGCTCTGCAGCTCAAAGACCTCTCATTTGGCTCCTAGGACCTCCAAGACCAGAGCTCACCCACCATCACATGTTGGGTGCGGTTGACTTGGAGGTGGCCTCAAAATGCATGAGCAGCCTTACTCACCCTCCACAGTACCCCAGGAGTAGCGGCGACCCCTCACTGGTCGGGAGCCAATGTTCCTCACTACCTCGCATGAACCGACAACTGCGAAAGGGATGCTTTCCTATAGGGTAGGAATCAGGGATCACCACTGGCCCCTAAAGGGCAGAAACTTCTTTCTCAACTTCCACCTCCACCTCTGCCTCCCCTTCTTCTCTGCCCCTTCCTCCCTGGCCTCTGCACCTTCATCTCTGCATCCTGCCTCTTGAAGTCTTCATCTTCATCTGACTCACAATCAGGGAACTGGTAGATGTTGATTTCCTCCTCTTTCAACTGGTCCCGTATCTCAGAGGAAACATGCAGAGACAGTGAGAATCACAGAGACTGTGAACAACAGACTTTGCATGGCCTAGACAGATTCAGATACTGACACTTGCCCTAGCAGGTTTGGCTCAGTGGATAGAGCCTGTGGACTGAATGGTTCTAGGTTCGATTCCAGTCAAGGGCACGTAACTAGGTTGCAGTTTGATCCCTGGCCCTGGTTAGGGCATGTGCCGGAGGCAACCAATTGATGTTTCTCTGTCTCTCCCTGTCCCACTCTAAAAGTCAATGGAAAAATATCCTTAAGTGAGGATTAACAAAAAAAAATAAAAATAAAAAAAAATAAATGCTTAATACAGACACTGGCAGTCAAGTCAGGAAAGACAAATGGTGAGAAATGAACTGAAAGTGCAGCCCTGGGCTGTGTAGCTCAGTTGGTTGTGCATCATCCTGGACACCAAAAGGTTGAAGGTTTGATTCCTGGTTAGGGCACATGCCCAGATTTCAGGTTCTGTCCCTGGTCAGGGTGTGTGGAAGAGGCAATTCATGTTTCTCATGTTGATGATTCCTTCTCTCTTCTCTCTCTAAAATCAATAAAAAAGAAAAGAGCTCTAGCCAGTTTGGCTTAGTGGATAGAGTGTTGGCCCTTGGACTAAAGGGTCCCAGATTCAGTTCTGGTCAAGGACACGTACCTCAGTTACAGGCTCAATCCCCAGTCCTGGCAGGGGACTGTGTGGGAGGCAACCAGTTGATGTCTCTCACATCGGTGTTTCTCTCTCTGTCTGTCTCTCCCTGTTTCTCCCACTCTCTAAAAATCAATGGAGCCCTAGCTGGTTTGGCTTAGTCGATAGAGTGTTGGCCTACAAACTAAAAGATCCCAGGTTTGATTCAGGTCAAGGGCAATACCCAGGTTGTGGGCTTGATCCCCAGTCGGGGGCTTGTAGGAGGCAGCCGATCAATGATTCTAATCATTGATGTTTCTATTTCTCTCCATCTTCCTTCCTCTCTGAAATCAATAAAAACATATTTAAAAAAAACCCACAAATCTCACACAAGGGAGGGGCATCACTGAAATTAATTAAAAAATTAAATAAAAATCAATGGAAAAAATATCCTCGGGTGAGGGTTAACAAAAAACGAACAAAAGAAATGAACATAAAATCTCAGAGATAATGAGAGAGTTATAGGGTGAAAAGACTGGGACAAAGACCGCCTAACAGCCAGGGCAGAGTCCTGGAAAGATTCTAAGATGAGGCAGATACCAAAGTACCAGGAGAGAGAAATATAAGCAGAAACAGTGGGAGAGGGCTCTGAAGACACTGGAGGGTGGGGGCCATCAGGGATCATCATGTCTATGTTCCTACCCTCAGACAGGCTAAACATCCAGCCCAGGGATCCCATTCTGAGCTTCCAGAGACATGGCTCTTTCAGGCAGCTTACTACCTACCTTCCTCAGAAACTAATAGCATTACATAACATGCTCCAAGAAACCTACCCTAAGATCAAAGGAGTCAAAGCTGAGTTCAGGTTTGATCACGACTTTTGGGCTTCATGTGGGGCCAAAGGTCAGAAGTCACCACACCTACCTTCTGCTTGAGAGCCTGGGTTTCTCTAGGCATCAGGGCATCTGCTTTGCCAATGACTGGGATGATGTTGACCTTCTCATGCACTGCCCGGAGGAAGGCCACATCTAGGGGCCGAAGCCTGCACCAAGAATTGGGCAGGGCTTGGTCTCAGGATATAGAGTCACCTCCCACACCCTCCCCAAATGCCCAACCCCCAGGGCGACCCCCAGACCCCCTGCCAAAGGGTGAAATGAAGTAGAGACAGCAGTGGACACGAGAATCCTGGATGTTTTTCCGGTTCAGGCCACTCTCATCCCTAAGATACTGCTCAAATTGCTCTTCAATGAAACGCACCACGGGCAGCCAGCTGGGATATGGGGAGGGAAGAGAGCATGTGGTGGGAGATCAGGGGTCACATGGCAGGGAAGAGGGCAAGACTAGCCAGACTGTGGGGTGGGAAGTAGTTTATTTGTCTCTAGCAAAGAAATCAGGAAACTGGTAGGGTCATAAGTGAGATGTCGGGAAGCACAGGGCACTTTTGGGCACAGCCACCAGAAATGGCCCCCACCTTTCAGTCGGGATGAGTGGAAGGCCAAGGCAGACCAGCCCTGTAACTGACCCCTCCCTTTCCACCAAGTAGTCAGCCATATTGGGAGACTATCCCTCGTTCTCACCCCAACTCCTCACCAGTCTGAGCAATCCACTGAGTCCCCAAAGCCAGGTGTGTCCACCAAGGTCAGCTTCACCTTAATGCCCCCCTCCTCGATCTCCACGCCCCGACGCTCAATCATCAGTGTTTGTGTCAAGCGAGCTATGGGTATGGGAAGAGATCAGGGAACGGGGTAGGGGTCTGAGGCAGGACTGGTTTCCTTTCTCAGTATCACAATTGCCCCCGCCTATTTTTTTAGGGGAAGAGGTAGTAAACCGCCTGAGTCCCTCCAGAAAATCCTTGGAGACACAGATGGAAAGGAAGACAGTGTAGTCTAGGGATATAGGAGGGGGTAGAATGCCTGGAGAGGATGGGGAGGGTCTTACCACTGGCCTCTGGCAGTTGCCGATCCTCATAGAGGTTGGTGAGAAACAGGCTGTTGATAAGGGTCGATTTCCCCAGGCCTGACTCCCCTGTAGATAGGATAGGCCCAGATGGTCAGGTCAGAGGACAGCCAGGGTCTCTTAAGGACTCACCCTCTTCCCCTCCAAAACCTCCAGACCTGCCACCATGAGTGTGAAGTCAAACCCCTTCTTGATGGACTTGCGGTGCAGCTGGTTGGGAAGGGCTGCGAAACCCACATACTCCTTGTCCTGTTGGTGGGGGGTATATAATATAAGGCTGCTGGGAGCAGCAGACAGGGATCAGTATAACCTGATCTCCAGGACTAGAAGTCAGCCTACTGTGGGTTGACCTGGGCCTGGCTGCCCTTGTGGTTGAAGCCTAGGGACCTGGATTCTTAAGCAAAAGGACTCACCATGGCCCCTGTAGCTGTTGCTGTACCTGCTGTCTCTCCCCACTTCCTCTGGTTGGGCAGGAAGTTGAGTGCAGCAAACAAGGGGGTGGGCAATATAGAAAGCTGAGATGCTTAACTGACCCAGAGAGATGGGGAAAGCCAAGACCAAGAACACCTGGGGTCCTCACCATCTGGATCCCTTTGCCCATCATCCCTATAGGAAGCTTGAACCCATCTTTTCTTTGCACACCTTTCTCCCAAGTCCCATTGTCTGGTGCATCACCCTGGTGGGAGGTGGAGTGTAGGCAGAGAGGAAGGAAGTAGGTTGGTCTGTCTAGCAGTGAAATGAAGGCTTTGACAGGGATGTTTTAAAAAAAAAAATCCTAGGTCTAAGTGATATAACCCATAAAAGGATTGGAGGTGGGAGGGACCATCATTTTTTCTCACCAACTCATACAATGGATTTTTTTTTTTTCTTTAAATGCAATGGATTCTTAAAAAGACTACAGGTCATTGGACAACTGCCAGAGAGATCTTCCTTAGAATCCTGGCCGAGGCATCCCCTGCTTGAGACTCTTCCAGGTTCCCCAGTAATCTCAGAATCAAGTCAGATTTCTGACCCACAGCCAAAGCCTTCCCCATTTGGCCTCATCACGGCGTTACTCACTCTCCCTTACAAGTGTCCACATCTTTGACTCTACCCATACTGAGCTTTTCCTTTTTTTGCATCAGGTGAACTCTTCATCCTTCAAGGATTTGATTAAAAGGGCTCTTCCTCTTCTGAAATCTTCCTCAACTTACCCTAGGCAGAGTCATTTTCCCTCCTCTGGACCTCCCAGCATCTTTAACAGGGCCCTCTAATGACCACATTTGCTTACCTGGATGTCTCTTCTATTCATGGCTGAGCTTTTTAAGGGCAGGGACCATGTTTTCCTAATTTCTATATCCTCAGTGTCTTACATAAGGACTGGCACAAAGAAAGTGCCAATAAAACCCAGAAAGAGCCCTAACCAGTTTGGCTCAGTGGATAGAGTGTCAGCCTTTGGACTGAAGGATCCCAGGTTCAATTCCAGTCAAGGGCATGTACCTTGGTTGCAGGCACATCCCCAGTAGGGGGTGTGCAGGAGGCAGCTGATCGATGTCTCTCTCTCATTGATGTTTCCAACTCTTTATCCCTCTCCCTTCCTCTCTGTAAAAAATCAATAAAATGTATTTTTTAAAAAACTCAGAATTTCTTCTATGTGATCTTAGGCAAATCATTTGGCCTCTCTGATGTAAAATGAAATACACACATTTCCACTTTGTTATCAGGACTCAGTGGTTTCAGATGACATGAACTTTGGAGTCAATCAATTATATACCAATTGACCTTAGCATTTATGAACTGAGTGACTTCTCTGAGCCTTTTTATTTAAATTTATTTTTATTTGTTTGTTTTTAAAATATATCTTTATTGATTTCAGAGATGGGAGAAGAAGATAAAAACATCAATGATGAGAATCATTGATTGGCTGCCTCCTGCACCCCTTACTGGGGCTTGAGCCAGCAACCCACACATGTGCCCTTGACCGGAATTAAACTCAGGACTCTTCAGTCCACAGGCATTTGCTCTATCTACTGAGCCAAAGCAGGTAGCGTTCTGAGCCTTCTTTTTAAAGATTTTTTTCTTGAGTTTTATTTTTTAAAAGACTTTTATTTATTTATTTATTTTTCATTTAAAATTTTTAATGTAAGTCGTGTATAAGATTACTTTATTCCTGCATCTTCTGGATTGTTTCTTCCTTGTATTTTCCCTTTTCCTTTCCTACTTGGCGAGATTTGGCTTTACGTTCAAGGATCTTTTTGTGGTCTTTGTCCAGCTTTAGTCTAGTGATAACAACCTTGCTGGGGTGAATGCCCACATGAACAGTTGTACCATTAGCTTTCTCCCGTTGAACTCGTTCAATGTAGATGACATATTTCTTCCTGTAAACCTGGACTACTTTGCCAATTTGCTGCCCTTTGTAATGTCCTCAAACAACCTGAACTTCATCATCCTTTCGAATGGGCATGGACAGAACATTGTACTTCTGTCTTAACTCTTTGGAAAGAGGAGACGACATAATCTTCCTTCGAATGTGGGAAGGTGCGTTGAAATGCCTTTTACGGTTCTTGCTCCAGTCAGAAGTCACAAAGGGATTGAACTTCATTTTGAGCGGTGGCGATCCTACGATTGCCGAAGGAGGGAACTAAAAGACTTTTAGAGTGAGAGGAATGGAGAGGGAGAGTGAAACATCCACGTGAAATATTAATCAACTGCCTTCTGCACAACCTTCCCTCCCCCAACAAGCTAGAAATCCAACACCTGGGCCTGTGCCCTGACCTGGAATTGTACTAGCAACCTTTAAGTACACAGGAGGATGCTCAAACAACTAAGCCAGAGAGACCAGGGCCTCTCTGAGCCTTTGAAACTAGTCTCCTTGCCTTGGCCAGTGTGGCAAAGTGGATTCTTGTAGATTAGGACCTGCATATTGAAGGATCGCAGGTTTGATTCCCAGTCAAGGGCAGGCACATACTTGGGCTCTCCACCTCCTGGACAGGGCACATTTGGAAGATAGCCAGTCCATGGTCTCTCTCACATCGATGTTTCGCTCTCTCCCTATCCCTCTCTCCCTTCTATTTTCTCTGAAAAAGCAATGAGAAAAATATTCTCAGATGAGGATTAACACCAACAATAAAAAGCAAGCAGTTAAAAAAAGCTAGCCCAGCCAGCATGGATCAGTGGTGGAGCATTGACATAGGAAGCGGGAGGTCATGGTTCGATTCCCAGTCCAGGCGTACTCCTGGTTGCTGGCTGGATCCATCATTGATATTTTTCTCTCTCTCTCCCTCTCTTAAATCAATAAAAATATATTTAAAAAATAAAAAGCTAGTCTCCTTGCTATCCCTTAAAAGGGCCTGCTTGATCTGGATTCTGCCCATTTTTTCTCTCTACTTTTTGTGGTTTTATTATGTTCCTTTTAACCCATGTTACAGACTGACTTGGGTTTCTCAAACATTCATGTGTAGACCCCTTACCCACAAAGTAACTATATTTGGAGATAAGCCTTTAAGGAGGCAATTAAGGTAAAAGGAGGTCATAAGTGTGGGGCCCTGATCTAGTAGGTCTGGGGTCATAAAAAGAGATGCCACTGATCTCTCTCTGCAAAGGAAAACATGTAAGGACACAGTGAGAAGATGGCTATCTACAACCTCTGGAGAGAGGCCTCATCAGAAACCAACCCTACTGGCACCTTGAATCTGGACTTCCAGTCTCTAGAACTGTGAGGAAATAAATGTCTATTTAAGATTGTGGCCTTCTGTTATGGCAGCCTGTGCAGATTAATACAGCCTATAGCTCAATCCTTTCTCCCCTTCAGTCTAATGAGTTTAATGTGTAGTTTTTGTATTTATATAAATTTTGAATTATGTGTGCAATACAGTACATTTTTTAAATTTTATTATTGATTTTAAAGGGAGAGAAAGAGAAAGAAACATCAATGTGAGAGAGAAACATCTATTAGTTGCTTCCTGCTGCATACACTCCAACCCACAACCTGGGTAAATGTCCAGTTGGGGAATCAAATTCTCCTTTTGGTGTAAAGAATGATCCTCCAACAGAGCCACACCAGCCAGGATAGTATACAGTATATGTTTATACAAATGGTTTTATATACGTGAATAGACACACACACACACACACACACACACACACACACACACACACACACATTTGTGTGATTTTCTTTTCATTCAGCACTATTATTTTAAAATATATTTATTGATTTTTTACAGAGAGGAAGGGGAAGGCATAGAGTGTTCGAAACATTGATGAGAGAAATATCGGTCAATGTTAAAAAAAGCTAGCCCAGAGGAGAATCCAAGATGGCGGCATAGGTAAACGCCTACACTGCTGCCTCGCACAACAATTTCAAAACTACAACTAAAAGACAGAAGAGACATCATCCAGAACCACAGGAAAGCTGGCTGAGTGGAAATTCTACAACTAGAAGGAAAGAGAGGGGCTCACAGAGACCCAGAGGAGCTGCAAAAAGCTGAGGTACAGAGACGTGCTCGCTGAGAGAGCGGGTGCCCGAGTACCTGCCTGGCTTTCTCTGGCGGGAGGGAAACGAAGACCTCCAACGGCATTGAACCCCTTATCCTACGACACTAAACCCCAGATCCAGCCGAAACTCATATGGGGGGAGTTTGGACTGTGAAAAGGGAGAAGTGCACGGAAATTTAGGGGAGTCGCAAAAGATAGGAGGTTTGGTCGCGCAGTCGCACGGCTCTGCTCGGGGGACAGATTGCTGATTGTGCCTCTGGCTTTCGCGCGACTGGGCGGGAGACAGACCCTCCCAACTGTGCCACGTCTGAGCCCACTGGGCCCCTGTTTTGGGCAAAACACTGGAGGCCTAGACTCGTGTGGTCCTGGCGGGCAGGGGAGCTGGAAAGGCAGCGGTCTAGAGGCACTGCGGGCCGCACATGCGCACACAAAGACATCTCCAGTAATTACCCAGACACGTGAGACTTGGGGGCCGTGGAGGGTGGGGCTGACTGGAAGGCAAGGTGGTCCCTTAAGCCCTGAGACTCCACCCATCCCAAGCTCAACAGAGGCTTCTGTGGTTTTGCAAGTACAGAAGTTTCCCCGACATAGTGAAAATGCCAAGACAAGGGAAAGGATCACAAACAAAAGCAATGGAGGGGAAAAAACGACTGGATATAGAGTTCAAAACCACGCTTATAAGGTTTTGCAAGAATATGCTAGAAAAGATGGATAAGTTTATCAAGTCCCAAGAAGAGATGCAAAAGGTCCAACTAGAGATGCTAGAGATGATGCATAAATTTAGCGAGTCCCAAGAGGAGATGAAAAAGGACCAACTAGAGACACTGACTGAAATAAAAAATATTATACAGAGTCCTAACAGGAGACTAGAGAAAGGCAAGAATCAAGTCAAAAATTTGAAATATAAAGAAACAGAAAACACTCAACTGGAAAAGCAAGAAGAGAAAATAATCCAAAAATGTGAATATAATGTAAGGAGACTCTGGGACAGCTTCAAGCGTACCAACATCAGAATT
>PVJN01013014.1:0-50242 GCA_004026805.1 Lasiurus borealis | reverse complement strand
AAGTTTCCAAAAAAGAATTTGTTCTAGGAATGAAATCAAATGGAAGGCATTTAAGGCTGCAGAGGTAATTTTGGGCAACCTGGAGTTGTAGATAATCACAGGCCGCGGCCAGAATGGAAAGTGCAGTCTCACCCATAATTTTAGCCTCTCTTGTCACATTAAGGGGCCGTGATTTGGATCGGCAGATGGAGATGGAGCCTCGATTGCCGGGGAAGGTTTTGCTCTTAGCATAGCTTTTTTTTCTTTCCGGAAGGACCAAGGCCGATGGGGAAGAAAGACGGTGCCGATCTTTCTAGCTCTCCATGGAAGCGTTCAGATGGGGGAGGACTGACCGCAGAACATGGGCGGGTGGGGATTTCATCCTTTTTTTTAATTTAAATTTAAATTCAGCAGGGGATCAGGGGCTCTTCAGAGTTATTCTGCGGTTGGGATTGCCTCGGCTGCAGTGAACACGTCTGTGACGATTGAGGCAGGCTCACCTTTCCGTGGCTCACTGGGGACCCTCCCTCCCCGTTACGTAGATCCTGCAGAGGCCACCACTGTTTGTGTGCCAGCCTCCTGGACTGAAATCAGCTCTCCTCTGGGTGGTGACATGGGAATGGCATGTCGCGGTCGCTCCAGAAGCCAGCGGAGGAGGCCCAGGCAGAGCGAGAAGCAGGTGGCTCTGGTCCCGCCTCCAGGCTGGGTTCCCGCGCTTCGTGGGCCCGCTCTTCCTAAGGGCCTGTGTCCACGCAGGGTGACTCGTCTCGTGAATGATCCTGAGTGGCCATGTTTTCAGGGGGATGGGGTAGGGAGAGGTGAGTAAACTCCTGTGGGTGTACGGACTCGGACACCTTGAGACCTCTGCAGAAAGCTGTCATTTTAAAGACGTGGAGGACATTGCAGGTCAGCCAGTAAGTTCTCTGAGAGACCATTGTTGTGTTTTCAGACACGGAAGGATTTGTAAAAAGGCGAGGGAAGCTGAGACCGGTTTGGCTCAGTGGATAGAGCGTCAGCTTGTGGACTGAAAGGTCCCAGGTTCGATTCCGGTTGGGGGCATGGACCTTGCTTGCGGGCACATCTTCACTGTGGAGCGTGCAGAAGGCGGCTGATAGATGTCTCTCTCTCATCGATATTTCTGACTTTCTATCTCTCTCCATTTCTCTCTTTAAAAAATCAATTAAATATATTAATTTAAAAAAAGGCAAGGGAAGGACAATACCAGAACGCCTTGCGTGCTTCTTTCCTCTCCATGTGTAGGGATTTGGTCTACATCATGTTCAAATGCACGTGCCAGTTTGTTTTGAAAGTGACTCGAGCCTGGCCTGTGTGGCTCAGTGGCTGAGTGTCGAACCAGGCACCAAGAGATCTTGGTTTTTGGTTCGTGGTTCAGGTCAGGGCACATTGCCGGGTTGTGGGCTTGATCCCCAGAAGGGAGCGTGCAGGAGGTAGCCAGTCGATGATTCCCTCTCATCATGGATGTTTCTATCTCTCTGTCCCTCTCTTCTCTCTAAAATGCAATAAAAAAAGAAATGGAAAAGAAAAAAAAAGAGACTTTAAAAGCATTTGAAATGCAACAGAGCTGAGGATGGATGGTTAATGATAGTGTTTCCGAGCTGGTGGTGACAGCTACGAGACGATGTGGATGCAGATGTAGGCGAGAGGCGTGGCTCGCGTGTCAGGAGGATGAAGGGCGCTGGAGTCGAGGCGGGGAAGGATGTGGGTACCCTGACTGACCCCAGTAGGAAGCGCTGCCCTCTGCCATCTGGGTGCCTTCTCCCCTTTTTCTGTTGGTGTGAATCCTTCCCATCTGGGCTTTTCAGTAAATGCTCACTGATGCCTTCTCTGGGGTAACGCAGAGCTGGGACACCACCAGGGCTGGGGAGTTGGGGGGGGGGAGCATGGAGCCCCCCGAATCCAAGAGACCCACAGCTTCGGTTCACAGCGGTGGAGACTGAGGCCAGGGAGGTCAAGAGAAGGACCCAGGTGGGAGGAACCCTGACTTCCTATGACCCTTGGGCAGCCTGGTTGTGCCTCCTCACACCCCATCACTTTCAGGGGTCCATCCTCTGCCCCCTTCACTTGCCTCCCACACACCCTGCTTCCTGCTGCCCCCCCTCCCCCCAGAAGGCATAGTTCTCCACTGCGTCCCTGGTGCCAGGCGCTCTTCCAGCTGAGCATTCTGTGCATTTCATCTTCTCACACGCCCGTTCTGCAGCGGTGGCAGCCGAGGCTTGCCCCGTCACACAGCCGTGAAGCATGGAGCTGGGACTCGCTCCGGAGTCTACTGTCTGGGCGCTGACCTCGCCCCTGCTTCCTCCCGTCTCTACTTCACTGTCTGTGGGTCCTGGGGCCCCTCTGAAGGTCTTCTCTGCCTCTAGCTACTGGCTGTTTCCCCAGTGGGGCGTGTTTCTGCTGTCCCCCTGCTGGATCTGACTCCCCATCCTCTCACCTGTCCTGCCGGGTCGAAACCTCTGCTTCCTGTCATGGGCTCTGTACACACACTCTCTCTCTCTTTTTAAAATATATTTTATTGATTTTTTTATGGAGAGGGATAGAGAGTTAGAGACATCCATGAGAGAGAAACATCCATCAGCCGCCTCCTGCACGCCCCCAACTGGGGATGTGCCCGCAACCAGGATACATGCCCTTGACCGGAATCGAACCCGGGACCTTTCAGTCTGCAGGCTGACGCTCTATCCACCGAGCCACACCGGTTTCGGCCACTCTGTCTCTTTGATGGAGCCACTGTTGACTACACCGCTCGGTGCAGGTCCCTGCTTGACATCAGGAACACACAGGTGAGGAAGGCACCTGCCACCCACCTGGCAGCCCTGTCTGGGCAAGCGAATGAAACGCCAAGGAAGAGCCGTGGGCACCGGGTGGCAGGTAGTATCACGTTTGAGGGGGTCCAGGAGAGCGTAGACCCGTGCATTGGGTGACCAGGTGTTGGAATGACAGGGGAGAGGAGGAATTACTTCCAGGACGCCAGGGGCTGTGCCTGTCACCATGTGCGTGGCGTGGCCGATTTCTGCATCCTTATTCCCGCATGCGCGTGTCAGCTCCTGAAGACCCGTGACCGGGCGACGCCCCTCCTCGTATCTGTGGGAGCATCCTGCCGCGTCGGCTGCTAGCACGGAGCAATCCTCTAATAAACATTTATTAAGTCGCATTGAAAGCCTTCTGTCCTGGCCCACATAGTTGCAGAGATTGGAGAAAATTGTGTGATAAGTTAAGCGACAATAGAAGACTCAAATGAACAAGCTCGGAGCAACAATAGAAACGACGAGGCAGCGCAATTAATGGTTGTGGACTGCCGGAGCCCACATTTGATGGGGAGTCAGGGGTGGGAGCTTATTTTAGCTGCTGAGACTCAGGGGAGGCAGGCTTTGCGTTGAGGCTGTGGACACGGGATAATTAAAATTTGAATGGGAGAATTACAGAGAGGTAGCCGGCCAGGTTTGATCGACAGTGCACGAGTGTGTGTGTTTGTGGGCTGGAGAATAAACCGGCTTGGGTTTCTGTTAGCGAGGAATTGGAGATGCAGTTTATTCATGAGGTTGGGGCCCAGGCTGTGAAGGCAGGGTGACGTGATCAGGAGGGTGGTGTGTTGGCTGCGGAACACTCTGTTTTAGGAAGATGGACCTTGTAACAGTATCAGGGGTCACATTGGAGTGAGGAGAGCTGGAAGCTGGGAGGTCACTGAACAGGCTTTGTGTGAGTCCATATGTGAAGTTTTTAATTTTTTAATTTTATTGATATTTTTACAGAGAGGAAGGGAGAGGAATAGAGAATTAGAAACATCGATGAGAGAGAGACATCGATCAGATCAGCTGCCTCTTGCACGCCCCTCACCGGGGATGTGCCTGCAACCAAGGTACATGCCCTTGACCGGAATTGAACCTGGGACCTTTCAGGCTGCAGGCTGACGCTCTATCCACTGAGCCAAACCGGTTTCGGCCATAGGTGAAGATTTGAAGGCCCCTCAGCTAGAGCTGTCCAATGGGGTGGGAGCTGAGGAGGGCTCTCGAATTTTCTTCCCATCAGTCACTGTATGGAGGGCCCAGTGGAATGGACCTCCTTAGAATGAAGTCTGAGGGACACTAGCAGCCAGCCTTAAAATAGCTCTCTCTCCTTGGCTTGGCGGGGCCCGGGGATGGTGCTGGGATGGAAATAGACTGTGTGGAGCCTCTCTCATTGGGAATTCACTCACATGCACCCAGGGTTCTAGAACAACTGTTGGCCTAGCCTTGGATGACACCCAGTGAGGGACGGAGCAGAGAACATTCTCTTTTTTCCTCCTGAGTGGTTCCCCAAGCAGCTGTGGGGGTGCTCAGAGCAAACCAGCTGAGGCTCCAACATCTGGGTTCTGAGTCACCCTAAAAGCGTAGCCTGTTTGGGCATCCGTGGCGGGTATGTTTTTCTGCCCTCCGACAGCCTTGCTGGGAGATTACAGGATACACTTTTCAGAATCGGAGAGTAAGCCGTTCTGGTTAACAAAATTTTTCCCAATTGGATGGCCCAGTCCCTTGCAGATAGCCTTTATGGTTTTTTCATCTTTAAAGAATGAGGGCTTTTCTAGAACATTCTGTGCGTTTACCCTCACCGGTGCATTTACCCTCACCGGTTTACTCTTGGCCACGGGAAAATATCCAACCTTCTTATCAGCGTGTGATGAGCTGGGCCCTGCCTTTGCCCGCAGCGTCTTCTTCTCTCACCCCCCACCCTCCCCTGTTTCATGCATCACCCATTGCTAGCTCATTATTTCCCCTCCTTCCTGGTTATTTCTCCCCAAGCCTGCCAACCTGTGCACCTGGTCTCCTGCCTGATAAGCTCTTTTCCTCTTTAACTGCCTGGGACGCTTCTGTTTTCCCTTCAAACCCCAACTCAGATGGCCCTTCCTCCAAGCTTTTCCTGAGGCTGGGTGCCTCCACCTCCACCTCCACCTCCAGATCACCTCCATCTCCAGATCACCTCCACCTCTACCTCCAGATCACCTCCATCTCCAGATCACCTCCACCTCCACCTCCAGATCACCTCCATCGTATCGGATCCCCATCCTGGCTCTGCTGCTGCCCGATCTGCACCGGATTCCCGGTTATCCAGGTGGCTGTTGTGCCAAAGTGTGGGAGCCTTTCAGTGAAGACATCTGGTGTCTCTGAGGAATCTTCAGTGTTTCACCATGTGCTTAGAACATGCCGTCTACCCAATGCGTGGTGGTGGTGGTGGTGGTGATGGCGATGGGGATGGAGATGGTGGTGATGCTGATGGAGATGGAAATGGTGGTGATGGTGATGGTGGTGTTGATGGTGGAGGTGATTTTAGATTTCATTGAAGTTGTTGTGCAGGCATAATATAACCCTTTCCTGCTGAACCTAAGTGCTACCCTGTGCTGCAGGGATACATGGTGGGATGTGAATAAGCTTCTGAAGGTTCTCCAGGACCTAAAGAATGTATGCCCCTTTGCCAATGACCAGAATGGTGGTGGGCCTTCTCTGGGCACAGTGATGCCTTCAAGGAATGTGGTGGAGGTGGAGGTGGTGATGATGGTGGAGATGGAGATGATCTGGAGGTGGAGGTGTCCTGGAGATGGAGGTGGAGGTGATCTGGAGGTGGGGGTGGAGGTGGAGGTGTAGGTGATCTGGAGATGAAGATGGAGGTGGAGGTGGAGATGGAGATGATCTGGAGGTGGGGGTGGGGATGGAGATGGAGGTGATCTGGAGGTGGGGGTGGGGGTGGAAATGGAGGTGATCTGGAGGTAAAGGTGGAGGTGGAGATGGATGTGGAGGTGGGGGTGGAGGTGGAGGTGGAGATGAAGGTGATCTGGACATGGAGGAGGAGGTAAAGATGGAGGTGATCTGGAGGTGGAGGTGGGGGTGAAGATGGCGATGGTCTGTAGGTGGAGGTGGTGGAAATGGAGGAGTAGCTCTCGCCTTCTTTCCAGACCAAGAAATACGTCTTTATACAAACCCCTAAGACTGACTATTGAAGGGGGAGGAGAACCTTGAAGACCCCTTCTTCCCTGTCACCACCCCTTCTCTCGGTCTGTGCAATCTCAGCTACCCTGTGGTCACCGCCCTCCCACCTCCCTCTCTTGTGTTTGCAGTCCTCACCCTCTTCTCCTCTCTGCTTCTCCCATTTCCTCAGATCTTCGGCCTCTTCTTTCTTCTCTTCTCAGACTTTTAAAAGCCCGATGCAGAAAATCAGTCCTTGGCAGTCGTCATCAGACCATCCAAAGCATACCTCTCTTCCAGGCCTCATCCTCAGGTGTTTGATTCATTCTGGCTACACCGCGGGTCCCTAGATGCTGACGGAAACTCTGGCCATGGTTCCCGTTCCCTGGGCTTAGCACTACGCCCCATTCTTTAGGGAACCCGGTGTAGAATGGCAGTTGTGATTGATGGAGAAATTGTCAGACGGGATGAGGGGTGGCTGGGGACAACTGGATCCATTTGTGCAGAAGCTCAGCCGTGGTGCCCGGAGACTGGGCTCTGGACAGCCGTGTGTTTACGTTGGAATGTTCCGTCCTGTCTCCAGTGTTTGTGAGGTCCATTTGGGTTTTTATTACACCGCCCTCGCCCGCCAGGCACGGATGCCGCATGACTAAGTTTGCTTAATGAATCACGGAGGAGTGGCAGATGAACCCTCGGCAGAGTTGGTGTGATTCAGGCACTGGCGAAACTTTATGAACTTGCACTTGGCACGGGCCTTGGGCGCGTGGTTTTGGAAACCCAGCGGTGGTCCGACCTCATACACACGGAGGGATTCGCTCTCTGGGTCTTATTTTCTGACAATTTCCTTTTTTCTTCCGCTTGAGTTTGTCCATAACTGTCATTGAAACAGCGTTTTTGAGCTCATTAAATCTGCTAATGTGTGTGTAATGCTCAGAACCGTGCTGGCACTCGGAAAACTCTCAGACGTGTTAGCTATTGTAATGGTTGTTGTTATTTAGAGTTTCTCCATTTTTTTTTCTCCCCTCTCCCCCACGACCTTCTGTTCACCCCTGAGGATGGTGGTGTGCTTGCTTAAAGTCAGACCACAGATGACTCTGGGGGTGAGAGGGGTGTCTTCCACTTTCCAGCACTGTCTGGAGATCGCAGATAGTTTGCAGAAGCTCTGAAGTTAAGGCAAATGCTTGCTCCCTCATCCCCCAAGGCCATTTTCCAGGAGCTTTCTGTCTCCTTTTTCTCACTGGGAATTTGGGCTCTGATAGGTAAGGGAGACGAGAGCCAGAGGAAAGGGCTCTTTCTTGGCGAGTTGTGATTAACGGCATTTAAAAGAACAGGTCACGGTAGCGACGGTGGTAACAGTGACGGCTCCCGGGGACCGGATGTCTCTGCGGGATTCTGAGACGCGCAATCCGTGGCCGATGCTTTCAGGCCTCCCTGCAGCCTTCTGAGCGGAGCAGTTTCATTTCTCAGGCGAGGAAACCAGTGCAGAGACATGGATATTCACCCAAGTAACAAAGCCAGAGAGTGGAACCCCGTTCTGTGTCCAGACTGTCTTCTCTTCATCTCTCTCTGTCCCATAATCTACTCTGTCTCAGGTCACTAGACATTGGAATGTACAAATCCCTGGGGAGATGTGAAGGCTTTCCACGGAGTATGCGGGTGCAGAATCTTGGAAGAGAATCGATTTCCAGATTTCCAGCCTCACACGGGACCTGTCCCTGTACAGTGGTACCTCGAGATACGAGTGCCCTAATATACGAGATTTTTGAGATATGAGCCATAGAGCGAGCGATTTTTTCTTTGAAATACGAGCAACATTTGAGATAGGAGTAATCGCGTGGATTGGCCGGCTGCACACGACCTACCAGTTTACTGCGACTCGAGCGTCTCATAGTTTCCCACGCCTCAAGGTTACGGAACGAATTAAACTCGTATCTCGAGGTACCACTGTATTTGATTGGCCAGAGACCAACCCCACCAGGTCCACAGCTCCTTCTTCCACCTCCTTTCCACAGTCACCCCTTCCCCGTCTTATAAAGTCACGTGTCTTCTTCCCTGACACGGATCTTGCTCCCTGGTACATTGCTCTGGGTATAAAAACCTCAAGGCACACCCGTCAGAAGGAACTGTTTGAAATGGGTGTGTGGGGACCTTCTGAAGAGGGCGCCCCAGCCTTCCCCCCTGTCTACACACTCTTTTCCCGGGTTAAACTTGGCACTGGCATCTGGGCATGTGGGCCGCTTTCTCCTGGTAAGGAACGATGGAACATTTCCAGAGTTAAAGAAAAAAAAAAAATAACACCGCTCTTGAATTTTAAAAATTAACGATGGGTTTCAGATTGCCAGATCCCATCTTAAAATGCGATGTGAAATTTTATTTTAAAATGTTAATGTTTACGATATGCTGAACATTACATCTGTAGCAATGATTTAGTTTGTGATGAGAACGTTAGATGTCAGCCTGAAAATAGGCAAGGTAGAAAAAAACAATTGTACAAGTTCTTCAAATGTCAGAATTCAGAGACAGCTTGAGGATCGTGGTACTGTACTTCCCCCTGAGATGCTGAAGTTTGGAGTGAGTAATTCCTAAGTGGTTTTCTGCACAGACCCTTGTGCACCTAAATATATATAACTTTTTTTTTTCCTCCTTAGAATCCATGACTCTTAAAGCTCCTACATTACACTTGGATTAAGCACTCTTCTTCTTAGAAGGACGCAGAGTGGGTTGGAGTGTACCGTAATAACCTCATTCTACCTCAATCACCTCTTTATAAACCCATCTCCAAATACACTCACACTCTGGGGCATTGGGCGTTATGGCTTCAACCTGTGAATTTGGGGGACATACCACTCAGCCCATAGTAACACAATGTTGCTTAGATGCTGTGAAAGGGTCAAAGTTTGAAAAGTGATTCTAATGTACAAACCTTATTTGCAATACAAATGACTAATGGCTTCATTCACCGGTGACCACTGCAGGGATGGTTAAGTTTGCTATCTGGGTACTCTTTTTCCCTTTAATAGGAGCAGAGAGGAGACAAAGTGTAGAGCAGCGGTTCTCAACCTGTGTGTCGCAACCCCTTTGGGTTGCCTAAGATCATTGGAAAATGCAGATATTTACATCACGATGCATAACAGTAACAAAATTTCATGGTTGGGGGCCACCATCACATGAACTGTATGCAAGGGTCGCGGCCTTAGGAAGGTTGAGAACCACTGATGTAGAGAGACAAACAGGTTGTGAGTTTACCAAAAATGCTCGGGAATTGATAATGGAAATCTGGGTCTTTGCCTCCCTAAGCTCAGGGTTGCTCCTATGAGGGCAGTAAGAACTTCCTGAAAGACCCTGACTTAGGTCGTGAAACGGGTTCATGACTTTCTGGGGGTGAGGTCAGGGGGTGTTGGTCAGACCAGCAGCTCGTCTTAGAGATCTGGGCTCTCTCCTTGTCCCAGGGCTTGCCATCCTCTGTTTTGTGTCTTGGGGACCAGGTTTGCAAGTGTGGGGTTTTGTGAGTCAGTTTGACTCAAGTCCCCCAAAAGGCCGCTGTGGTTTCAGAAACCCCTCTCTGTTCACACCCAGCCCTCTTCTTCTTTAAACACGACAAGCCCGTTATTCTGCTCTGCGAAGCGGTTGCCACTGTCCTCCTGCTTTGTCGTTGTTTTAATCTGGCTGTGTGCTCATTGTCCGGTCTGCCCATGCCCGTAATGGAGTCCCATCCCAGCCGAAAAGAGCTGGGGAGGAGTTGGTCAAATTGTAGCCTCTTTGTGTCAAAAACGAGCCCCGCCCCACCTCCCAATTGTGCTTCCCTGCGACTCAGAAATGGGAATTACCTAATGTTTTGGAGAGTTTCCTGCTGCAGGACCTGTGGCCACACACATGTTACCTGAGACGAGGATGAAGTTTTTTGTGTTGTGTTTTTTTTTAAATATATTTTTTTTGATGTTTTTACAGAGAGGAAGGGAGAGGGATAGAGAGTTAGAAATATCGATGAGAGAGAGACATCCATCAGCTGCCTCTTGCATGCCCCCTACTGGGGATGTGCCCGAAACCAAGGTACATGCTCTTGACCGGAATCGAACCTGGGACCTTTCAGTCCACAGACCAATGCTCTATCCACTGAGCCAAACCGGTTTCGGCAGAGGATGAGGTTTAAAAAGCCATCCACCACCTCTTCCTATGCCAGTGGGGATTGTGTACGCGACGAAGAACTCGTTCTTACTGAAAGCAGGCCGCAGTCTCTGAGCGAACAGGGCCTGGGAGAGGGCAGTTTGGCCGGAGCACGGTTCATTGCTATTCGCATGTCTGCCAGCCCATCTTGGGTAAGACGCTTACCTTCTCTTATTGGCTTCCTGTGGCCGCAGTAACCAGACACCACAGAGCCTGCTCTGTGGCTGAAATGACAAGGGTACGGTTTCCCAGTTCTGAGGTGCGAGACGTCGTCATTCGGTGTCTGGAGGTGTCAGCAGGCTCGCGCGTACGCTCTCATGGTGCTTGGGAAGCATTCTTCTCGCCCCTTCTAGTGTCCGGTGTTGCAGTCCTTGGCCACCCTTGGTGTAGAGGGGCCTCACCACAGCCACAGGGCCACCTTCTCGTTGGGTACCTCCCGTTGTCTCTCTATACGAGTCTCCACACCCAAATTTCCCCTTTTTATAAGTGTACCATCCTATTGGATTAGGGCCCAGCTGACTGACCTCGCTTTACCTTGAATCCTCTGAAAAGACCCTGTTTCCATAGATGGTCACATTCTGAGGTCCTGGGGAGCGTTTGGTGGTGGTGGGGGGTTGGACTCCTACATATCTTTCTTGGGGGACACAGTTCAACCCATCACTCACTTCCCGAGCTGTACTTGTCCACCTCCAAAGTCCATCACCTGTCCCCGCCCTCATCCTAAGGGTCAAGCCCACTCACACTGAGAAAGCACTCCAGCGACATCCTCCCGGTTAATGTCAGAATGCCCCGGGCTGACAGGTGTCTCTTATGCCCAGCACATGGTTCGGAATGAGCCCTCGGACCTGACGCATGACATGTCCTGAGTGATGTTTCAATTAGAAGCCTTGCGGGAATGTGAGGGTTTGACCTGCGCTCCGGGTTGGCTGGGAACAAGGAGCCAGTTGCCCGCAGGTGTGCGCAGGGAGCGCCACCCCGAGGGCGTCTGACCCCACCGGTCACCCGGCTCGCTCGTCCTGACTTGCTGGCCACTCCCTCTGCCCTGCGGGTGCCACGTGGACGCAGATCCTGAGGTACCTTTCCCAGCTCTTGAATATTTCCTGGAGAAGTGGGACCATGTGGCTGTTTTATTGGTTTGTTTTCATGAGTTGTATTTTGATATTCAAAAGAGGTTCCCTGGGGCAGAGGGTAAGGATGTTTGCAGAATGCCTTCTCCCAACAACCTGCAGTGGAGAGAAATCTACCAAACAAAGCAGGACAACCCTCCTTTAAAGGATTTGGGGTCTCAGGGTTCTTTTGGCACAAAGCACAGTATATGTCACTTAGAATGTGTGTATAACTGCATGTTTTCTCTGAGATGCTCAAACCCCTTTGTTACATAGATCTTACCCCATCAGCTGGATCTGTTTCTGGGGCTGCCTGTCTTCCAGGTCACTGCTCTGTTTCACTCCTTCTTTTACCTGTTTAACCACCACCCAGCCCTCACCGGTTTGGCTCAGTGGATAGAGCGTCGGCCTGTGGACTGAAGGGTCCCAGGTTTGATTCCGGTTAAGGGCATGTATCTTGGTTGCGGGCACATCTCCAGTAGGAGGTGTGCAGGAGGCAGCTGATCGATGTCTCTCTCTCATTGATGTTTCTAACTCTCTATTCCTCTCTGTAAAAAATCAGTAAAATATATTAAAACAAAACAAAACAATCACCCAGTTGTTGCTTGTCGGTACTGAGCTGGGCACCGGAGCTCCTAGCAGGATGGCCTGCCTTATTGCGACCTGGCTGGGCTGTCTCCTCAGCTCGCTCTCCATCCTGTTTGCAGGCAGAGCTACCTTCTTTGCAACTACCTTCTGCCACCACCACAATAATAATATTGTAATTATTGCAACAACAATTGTTTCAGCCACTGGCTCTGTGGTGTTTGGCTACAGCAGCCACAGGAACCTGATAAGAGGAGGTAAGCGTCTACCCCAAGGTGAGCTGGCAGGAACAGGCCCGTAGCAAGAAACAGCGGCACAGCCCCGGCTGTCTCCCTGACTTCTCGCCTCTCTCGCTGGGCAGCCCTCTCCTCACAGCGCTGGGTATGTATCGGGGTGTCACCCCAAGTTTCGCACAGCCAGCGGAACTGCGTGGCGAGAAGGAATCCTCTTTGTGCCGCGCCCGGGGGCTGCACCGCGCTCGGGCTTTGATCTGTGAAACGCAGCTTCGTTTTTAACACGGGAGATTTTACCACTTTTTTTTGCCTTTTTGGAATCAGAGCCTTTTAATAGAGTATTTTGGGAGTCGGGCGGCTTTGGGCGGTTTTATGTCGGTGCCTCTCGGCGGATGAGGAAGTTCTGGAGCCAGTTTTGCTCTGTGGCTGCCTCACGCAGCGCCGCGCTGGCAGAGTGGCATCGCCAGGAGTGCTCTTTCCCCGGGAAGTTTAGATGGGTAATTGGACGGCTGCGGAAAGGAGGGTGCATGTCCCCGCACTGCAGGCAGGAGCCTGCATCTGAGGCTGCATCCCAGCGAAGGGGATCCGAAGCTCATTGGCTTCCGATGGGGACCCCGCGGGCGGGTGGCTCAGCGCATTCGGTCCTTCCGTGCCCGTCGTCCCTCCGCTTCCTCAGCGGGTGAAATCGGGAGCGGGCTTGTTCACAGTGTTTGCAGTGAGCTGCCCTGGAGAGCCGCCTCTCGAGGAATGAGGGGCCGGAGGGCAGGTTTCCGCCTGAACAGGAGGAGACGCCTCGGGTGGGGGATGTCTCGGACCAGCGGTTCTCAACCTGTGGGTCGCGACCCCTTTGGGGGTCGAATGACCCTTTCACAGGGGTCGCCTAAGGCCATCGGGAAATGCAGATATTTATTTACATCACGATGCATAACAGTAGCAAAATTTCATGGTTGGGGGTCACCACCACATGAGGAACTGTATGCAAGGGTCATGGCCTTAGGAAGGTTGAGGACCACTCTCGGACAGTCAGTCGCCTTGTGGTTGGTGTTGCCCTCCGACAATGCATTTTTTAAATATATACATATTTTTTATTGATTTTTCACAGAGAGGAAGGGAGAGGGATAGAAAGTCAGAAACATCGATGAGAGAGACATCGATCAGCTGCCTCCTGCACACCCCTCACTGGAGATGTGCCCGCAAGCAAGGTACATGCCCCCAACCGGAATCGAACCCGGGACCTTTCAGTCTGCAGGCCGACGCTCTATCCGCTGAGCCAAACCGGTCTTGGTCCGACGATGCATTTTGTAACATCTTGTTGGGAAAGAGGAGGAAAGAAGGTGCAAGGTCCTTTTCACTGTCCCTCTGCACCTCACGGAAGTGCAGAATCGTGAGGCCTCCGGAGAGGCAGGTGAAGATAACTTCCGCCCTGGAGGTCAGAGGACGTGACCAAGGTCATACCAACATCATGGCGAAGCCCCAGGTCCCCGCCTTCCATCCAGCCTTCTGTTGTCTCCCTCCAGCCCAGTCTGCCTTCCGCATGATTCAGTGGCTCTTGAGCCAGGACTAAAGCTGTGTCACTGGGCATCTGGGTGTCTCCTCCCCATTACCACCCCCCACTAAATGGGTGGGTACCTTCTGGGTTGCTTACGGCCGTGGCCGGCGATGATCGGGCCTCCCGGTCCTGTTTTGGAGCAGGGCCTCTCGGCTGCGATTACGGAATGTATCTCTTAAAGATGAATATAAAACAGCTACCCTCCCAAGCAAATCATAAAACAAATTATGCCCTCGCCACCCAGAACTACAGCGAAGCAGCGGGCTCTTCGAGGCACCGAGAGTAATGGCCGCAATATTAAAACAATGGCGGGGAGACCGGGCTCCCAACGCCGACGCCGAGAGGCAGGGAGGCGGGCGGTCCCGGGATCCCCCGGGGATAATGGGTCTCCGAGACAGGGCCCGGTGATTTATTGCGCTTAATGTACTTATTTTTATTTGTTCCTTTCAACACGGCGCTTTGTCACCGACGAGATTTGATAATGGCCCGTTCGCAGTCACTTAGACTCCGTAATAAAGCGCCCGCATCCCTGGCCGTCTGGGGACCCGCGGCTGCCTCATTGGCATTCCCCCTCCGGTGTCACCTTCGCCGGTAGGTGGCACGGATCGAGATAAGGGCTTCTTCTTCGCTGCCCTTGAGAACTCCCATCGCACCACCCGTCCTGACGGCTGCCACGGAGCCAGGCTTCCCGGGTGGGTGGGTGGGTGGGTGGGTGGCTGGCTGGCTATCCAGACCGGGCCAGTCCCCCCACACCCCCCTCTCTCAGCTCCTGCTCCTTCGAGAGAGCAGGAAGGAACCTCCTAGTCTGTTGGGGAATATTCTCTCCGTAATCACAGATCCCCGGGACTTTTGTTTTCACAAACCGCCCGGGAGCGGGGACCGCTTGCAGCTTTCCGGGTAAGCAGAAATGAAAGCGAGGACGTGGGTGTGGAGGGTTCCCGAAGAATGGGCTTGATTTGCAGGCGGCGGCGCGTGCGGGTGCTGATGCGGGAGGCCAGCTGCGCCGAGAAGGGCGTGTCTCATTCAGCAGTTGAGATTGAGTCAACCTGAGTTCTGCAGGTCAGCTTCGTGGTGGGTTTTGGGGGGGCAGGGAGCTCCTCTGAGGATGGGCCTCCTTCCTGCAAAAACGGTCCCTGACCTGCTAAGTGAGGTGGGGGGCTGTGGCTAAGAGAGAGGCTCCGAGTCTCTCCTGATGCCTGGTTTCCCGTCTCTGAGGACCGGTGCTGCCCTCAGGTGTGGTTGGAGGGGATGGTGCTATGCTCTGGGCGGTCCCCAGGGCAGTGCTGGGGATACTGTCACTCTCTACGGCTTGTCTGATCACCCAGAGAGAACAGGTGAGTGTCTCTTTACGGGAAACTCCCACAGCCCAACAGGAAAAGACCCGTGGAAAGTGCAGAAGGAGCAGGGAAGTCCGGGGCAACCTCAGGGTGGGCATGGGGAGCGGTCGGCACCCCTAGACCTGGAACGAGGGGCTGCAAACGCTGCCATCGGTGTATTCTAGCAAGGTGACCGCATCCTTGAGGGCGGGGCGTGCTGCCCACGTCACTGTGTCCAGGTCCTTGGCAGCTTTGACTCCCCCTCCGCCCCTCAAAAGTCTCAACAGGCTGAGACTGGTTTGGCTCAGTGGATAGAGCGTCAGCTTGCGGACTGAAAGGTCCCAGGTTCGATTCCAGTTGGGGGCATGTACCTTGCTTGCGGGCACATCTCTACTGTGGGGCGTGCAGGAGGCGGCTGATCGATGTCTCTCTCTCATCGATGTTTCTGACTTTCTATCTCTCTCCCTTCCTCTCTGAAAAAATCAATAAAATATATATTAAAAAAAAAAAAAGTCGCAACAGGCTCGCGAGCCTCTCTGCCCCAGGATGGCTACCCGTGGGCCTCCCAGTGTTCGCGATGTCAGGCGGTCCAGCAGTTCCGCTTCTGGGCCCAGAAGCAGGGCCTGGAACGATATCTGTCCACCATGCTCACCGAAGCTCAGGGGAAAGCAGCCCCATGTCCGTCAGTGGGAGAATGGGGTACCTGAACCCCCAGGAGATGAGCTTATGCAGCCGTGAGTCAGAACACTGGCTGGAGGATGTCCGTAGGGCAGGAGGTTGGGCAGGACGTAGAGAAGGCAGAGGCCAAGGATGGCGGGCGTGGTCCCTAGCGGCACCATATCCCCCACCCCAGTAAAGGCACACGCTGTCTTTTTGCTTCTAGCCTTAGGGAGCGCCCAGGCCATGGCCCTGGCCGCCAGCAGCCCTGTGTGGCGTGTCCACGCTTCCCCCTGGATTCGGGAGACCTCTGCCTCTGCGGGGGGCCGACCCACTTCCTCCTCCACACCCAGCCCAGGGATGGAGGGTGGGGATCCACACCCGCAGGACTAGAGGGAATGACATCATCATTTCCCATCGCACCACCCGTCCTCGTCATAGGCGCTTTGAATCAATTCCTTAGGGCGATGCGTTTTAAAAGCGTTTGAAAGTTGAAGCGCAGAGACCTAAGGTGGCTTCACGATGGGAAAACCCTGGCAATTTCCGCTCGATCTGAATTTGTGACTGACCTCCACCCGCCGCCTCCTTTCCCCCTGCTCTATATTTTCCGGCTGCATCTCGCCGTTCGCGTATACGCTGTGTGATTTACTGAAAGGTATGCTGATGACCGCAGGGGTTTCTGCCTTGTACGCCGGAGGCTCGCGATCGATACGTGTGGTGCGAACAGACAGCGGCCGGTAGCTGGTGCCCGTGGGATCTGGAGGGGAAATGGACGAAGTGAAGACTTTTGTCTTGGATGAGCTCTGGGAGATGCTGCAGGTTTTCCTGGTAGGGAGGGTCGGAGAGATAGGAGTTAATTTTATTTGATCTGCCCTCTTGGAGCTGGTCTTCTTTGGCAATTAAAATGTGTTTTTTTTGTTTTTGTTTTTGTTTTTTGGAGCAGTTGCCTTGTAAAGGAAAAGACGCTTCTGCAGGCTTTCTAAGTCTTTTATGTCTTCCGAACCGAGCCCTTTCCCCTGCTGTGGCTTCAATAATGCATCATTTCATAAGTTCACGGGCTCTCATGTGCTTCTGCCGAACCTCGGGTCTCCGCTAGGTAGTTAAGCGAAAATTAACCACCAGGCTGGATTCAAAGTTACCTCCTCTCCTTCTCTCCTTCCACCCTCCGCCCTCACCCCATGTGAACAAAATAGTGTCTCATTGGCCTTCTTGGAGGGAGAGGCGGTGGTACGCGTGTGTGCACACGGGTGCCAGGTGTGGATGCGTGTACTGATTCATGACACCGTCAGAGACCCTGGGAGAAATAACAGTGTGCACATAAACGTTTAGGGACCTGAAGCAAAGTAATGTTACATGTTACTGTGGGTCAGATTTGGGATTTGCAAGGGCTGCTGGTCCGTGGTAATGTGTTCTGACAATGCTCTGAAATTTAGTCATTCATTCATTCATTCGGTGCCTGAGGATTATTATTTTTTTAAATATATTTTATTGACTTTTTACAGAGAGGAAGGGAGAGAGAGATAGAAAGTCAGAAACATAGATGAGAGAGAGACATCGATCAGCCGCCTCCTGCATGCCCCACGGTGGAGATGTGCCCGCAAACAAGGTACATGCCCCCAACCGGAATCGAACTTGGGACCTTTCAGTCCTCAAGCCGACGCTCTATGCACTGAGCCAAACCGGTCTCAGCTGAGGATTATTTTACGTGTATGAGCCACCTGGATGTTGGGCGTGTAAGGCTTTTTGCATTAACGGCCCCGCTTCTCCGCGCCTCTCTGGCTTCCTACACAAAAATCAAAGCGTGTTTCTGCACCTGGGGAGTTTGGAGCTCCACCGCATGACTGACTTTGATGTGACGGATGAGTCAGAGGGGACGGCGTGCTAGTCTGAGTCTAGGCCCTGGGAGCGGCACGTGTTGCTGCTGCTGCTCCCTGCCTCGGGGCCTTTTGCTGAGAGAACAGCCTGACCTTTAGCCCGTGCGACTGGTGTGCGCCGGGGAGTCGGATGAGAGACAGCTTGGAGCCGAGGCCTGGAGAGAGAGGCCAGGCCCACGCCGGATCAGCCCAGCCTGCGGGCGGACACCTGCGTGAAGATGAATAGCCCTGCCCCGAGGGCCCGAGTTTGCCGGCTGGTTACGTGGTTATGCAGCTCGTTGTGCAATACACGGCAGGTACTGTCGGATGCTGGTAGCAGAGGTGGATCCGGTTTGACCGAAGTCTTGGAGTTTGGCGATGCTGGTGGGCGGGCCAGGCCAAGATCCTTAGCTCATACAGCGTAGAGAGAATGCTGGGTACCCTGAGAAGGGACCGGAGGGGGAGCTGAAGGAGGGAGGGTCTGCTGGGGGCATCATCAGAGCAAACCTGGAGGAGGTGGTCTTGGGAACAGGTGATTTGAGACTCTGCTGTCAAAGTTCAGGACAGAGGAGCAATTGTTTCTGAGTTTTAAATACGTGATGTTTCAAGATTGACGTCTCACCAAAGCCAGTTTCCTGTTACATTGCTGATGACTTTGCTTCCACTGGACCAGAAGGAGGCTCTCAAGACTTAAAGACTTTGTGATAATGCTCGTCCCAAAGAATGACCCCAACACACCAAGGGCCTGCCTGCCAGTGCCAGGAGTGTGGCTGCCCATATGTCACAGGTGACCTCCTCACCCACCGCCTTAGGAAATAGCAGAGGGACTGAGGGTGACCCGTGTTCGCCTGCAGTCCATCCCCTGAGACTGCCTGCTTCACCAGGAGCGGGTCGTGTCTCTTCTCCTGGACACACTGTACTTCTGGCCCAGAGCTGGGTACCTTTCCCACCCAGAGCGCCCAGTGAATGCGAAGGAATGAATGAATGAACGAAGAGATGCCTGCTCACTTCTCTCTTCCCGTCTTCCCGTCACCAGAGTCAGGTCTTCACGGGAGACCCCTTATGAGAGCTACTGACTCACCCAGCAGCTTGAGCCCGTCTGTCCCGCTGGCGTTTCACCAGGTGCCTCGGTGAGGTCTCCCTCCTGCAGCCAGCTCCTGAGCGACCCCAGCACACGCCACGGCCCAGAGCCCACCTCCCCACCTGGAATGCTCTCCATCAGGGGTGTTGACGGGAGTGGATCGAGCATAGACCCTATTTGAGAAGAGTCTGGCTTGCCCTAGGATTTCAGAGGGGGCCGAGAAAAAAAAGGTAGAAGGAAGCCGTTTTGCAGAGTTTCCAAATGTGTTATTCGAGCTCCCAGAATCTCCGGCTTGAACAAGATGTCACGCGTGGTCCGGAGGCGGGCTGGTCACACACGCACGTCAGCCCGGGCCCAGGAGGGAGCGGGATTCCTGGGCCTTCGCCACGCAGTTGTCAGACAGCTGGCCTGGCAAACTTGACAATTAGAACGGGAAGATGGTAACAATTGAATCAGAGTCTTTTTCATTTCTGTTGAATGAGGAGGCTTGAGGGGAAAGCGTGTTTAATTAAAAGGGAACCGAGGCGCTTCGGAAGGGAGCCGGGCGGGGATCTCAGAGGCAGAGGGCCCCTGCGGTGCACGGGGCCAAGTTCTACTCCAGCTTTGGGGGTTCCTTTGGGGGCTGAGGCGGGGTGCTGAACGGACGCAGCTCCAGGACAGGGTCAGGCAGAGCTGCATTTAAATCGGGCACCTGACTCGGTGTGCGACTGACGCTTAAGTCAGCTCCTAAAAACACCACCGGTTTCTCCTCCCTCCCGTGCTCGGAATGAATGCTTTAGGAGACTGTTGTGCGTAATGGGTGAGGTGGTATTTGATGGAACTTCGTGGGTAGGAGGGGCTCGGTGAGTGTCAGCTCCTTCACCCCATCGGTGAGCCGGGTACTCTGCATTGCAAGCAACGTTATTCCACGTCCCCACTTCCCCAAATGCTCTGGATTGCAAGGAAAACGGAGAGGCAGTTGAGAATGGAGCAAGGAGGGATTTTTTTTTGCAGATTCTGGAAGATTTTGACAAAAAGGAAGGGAGGAAAAGAGGGACACTCCACCTCTAGGAGTCTGTTTCTCAAACGTTGTTTCTTGGTGGAAGCCTCTGAGGCTTTTTGTCTAAATTAAATACTTTTCATTAAAATTTTAAAAATATATATTTTTATTGATTTTAGAGAAGAAGGGAGAGGGAGAGAAAGAAACATCAATGATGAGAGAGAATCACTGATTGGCTGCCTCTTGCACGCCCCACACTGGGGATTGAGCCTGCAACCCACGCATGTGCCCTGACCAGGAATTGAACCATGACTTCCTGGTTCATAGGTCAGTGCTCAACCACTGAGCCACGCCAGTCGGGCTAATTAAATTTTTTAAAAAAATATATTTTATTGATTTTTTACAGAGAGGAAGGGAGAGGAATAGTTAGAAACATTGATGTCTCATCGGAGAGAGACATCGATCAGCTGCCTCCTGCACACTCCCTACTGGCAATGTGCCCGCAACCAGGATACATGCCCTTGACTGGAATCGAACCTGGGTCCTTTCAGTCCGCAGGCTGATGCTCTATCTACTGAGTCAAACCGGTTTTGGCTAATTAAAATTTTTTTAACGACGTTTTGATGTCATCTCAAATTAATATGACTGTCTTCTGGGTCATCGGCATGACCCCTCCTAACCAGGTCTGGCTCTGCATTAGCACCAAGGAGTCATGGCTTTGGCACCACATGGCACCTCTGCAATTGAGGAAAGCTCACGAAGGAGGGGGCAGGTGGCCCCCTGTGTGAAGAAGGCCCGGGCTGGGGCACCACCCTCAGAGCAGCCTGGCTGACCACGCAGAGCCAGTCTGCCTTCCCGGGACAGTGCGGGGTTTAGGTTCCAGGAGGACTGTCCTGTGACATTTATCTGAACTTGTTCTGATGTCAAATATTTTTAAAAAGGAACCTTGTAGGTTTGTTTTGCTCTCAAGGTTGTTGTTGAGCCAGGCGTCCGGGCCACGTGGCCTCAGGTGATGCTCTCGGTCTCTTTGCCAGGAATTCGATTTTCCTCCCCCCCTCGCGCCTCCTGGGTAATTCCTGCTCTGGCTTCTTTAAACATATTTACCACTTCCTCAGGCTTCACTCAACACCGTGCCCAGGAGAAAATTGACGTGTGTTTTTGAAGATTTTTAAGGCACTTTTCCCAGCTGACTTGGACAGCTTCTGTGAGATGTTTTGGTTAATTTCTTCTTTGGTTAATCGCTGGACCTGAAGCTTCTCACCCCCTAACCACGCAGTGAATATTTGTTATTTATTAATTGTTATTTTATTAGAAAGCATTTTTTATTTTTATTATATTTTTGTCTCCACCCGAGGATATTTTTTCCATTGGTTTTTAGAGAGTGGAAGGGAGAGGGAGAGACAGAGAAACATGAATGTGAAAGTGTTGAGAGTAGAAATGTTTGAGCATGCTTCCTCCTAGTCGACTTAGCTTTGAATCCCAGCTGCACCTCACAAAATAGCCTTGCAAGATAGAACGCTGTCAGCTTTCTGAAGAACAGGATGACCCTGTAAATAACATGGTCATCAATAATATGTCCCAGAAAAACTGTTTTGTCTTAAATGGCTTGCTCTGCAAAAACAAGATGTGGTAAATGTGCTTAAAAGCGGTCCTGCACAAAGGGTCAGGTCTGCTCTCTGGACTCCCTGAGTGGAGAAAGGCAGAGCAGTAACCGGCTGGCTAATAAAGACTCCCTAAATTGTAATTTGGTCTGGACTCCAGTGGTCGTTCACTCGAGTTCGCTCCACAACAAAAGAATTGGCTGCCTCACAACCAAGGCAACATGCCTTAACCAGAATTAAACCCAGGACCCTTCAGTCCGAGGGCCTGACGCTTTATCCACTGAGCCAAACCGGCTAGGGCTATTTTTAAGTACTTTTTTTATTTTATTGTTTAAATAACATTGGAATAAATACTAAGCTAGAACTCGGGCTCTTGCCAACTTCTGTTCTATACCTGTGGGCCTGGTTGTTCAAGTTCAGGTTGTGTAAGAGGAATTGACGAAGGGGGGCAGGACAGCCCTGCTCGGAGGGGAAGGGAAGCAGGAAGGAGCCATGGATTGGTTCCAGGTGTCCTCGCTGAGCACCTGGGGCCTGGGCTGCCCTGGGCCAGGATCCCAGCCTACAACTCGCCTTGGCCATTTGCTTCCCTGAGATGCTGATGGGACGACCTTGTAACTTAGGGCCACCGTTTCTGGGTTTGGTGTCTCCTGAAAGATCCTTGTGAAGGTGGCATTCCTGTCTTAAGATTTGGAGAGACTGGGGCTGGAGCAGAAGGTGAGCAGGTGGTTGTAGCTCTGGTGCAACCCCTCCCTCCCCCCTCCCCTGGGGGAAGCTGAGCTGCTTACATCTGAAGCTCAGTCTCCTAATGGGCATTGCTCACTAGATGTGATAATTCGTTGTTTTAAGAGCCATTCACAGGCCACAAAGCACCATGACAGGTCCCTTATTGCTCTGTCAGTGTCACAGGCCCTTCCTGCAGCCCTGTGTTGTCAATGTGAGGCGAACCATCCCATTTTGCAGATGAATAACAGACCAAGGCTTAGAGGGCATTGATTTGAACTTGGGGCTTAGAACTTCCGTCTTGTTACCTCCTAGTCACGGTCACACGGTCACTTGGCCATCTAAAGGAAGGGTGTCTGCCTCCCGCTGGGCTCCTGGGCACAAGTCTCAGAGGGGTCGTCGACGATACCAGCTTGCAATCCAGTAGCTCAGTAGCAACTTAATTGTATTTGCAACAACTTTAAAAAGAAATAGGTTCTGGCCTGGCTGGAGTGGCTCAGTTGTTGAGCGTCGACCTTATGAACCAGGAAGTCGAGGTTTGATTCCCGATCAGCCTCAATCCCTGGCGGAGGGCGTGCGGGAGGCAGCTGATCAATGATTAATGATTCTCTCTCATCACTCAGGTTTCTGTCTCTCCCCTTCCTCTCAGAAATCAATACAAATATATAAAAAAGGGGAGGTGGGGGGGTGGATCTCCTCGGGTCTGTGGAAGGCACCGTGGTCTGTGGAATATGACCCTGGTGCCAAACAGAACTGGGTTTGAGCGCAAACTCTGTCCCTTTCCAGCTGGAGTGAATTACTTCTCACCGTCCGAGCCTCCGTTTCCACCTGCGTAAAGGACTTAGGGCATTAGCAGAAAAGGGGGCATCTCGTGAACATGGCCTGGCTCTGCTTTCACACCCATTTCAGTGACTATTCTTTATATATATAATTTGTTTGTTTGTTTATTTATTTATTTATTTATTCATTTTCCACAGAGAGGAAGGGAGAGGGATAGAGAGTTAGAAACATCGATGAGAGAGACACATCCATCAGCTGCCTCCTGCACGCCCCACACTGGAGATGTGCCCGCAACCAAGGTACATGCCCTTGACCAGAATCGAATCTGGACCTTTCAGTCCACAGGCCGACACTCTATCCACTGAGCCAAACTGGTTTTGGTCCAGTGACTATTCTTCATCCCCAGGTTCTCATTGCCCTCTACCCTCTTTCCCCGAAAGTAAGACATCCCCCAAATATAAGACCTAATTCCAGTTTTGCCTCTCGCTGTAATATAAGGCATCCCCCCAAAATAATACCTCCCCAATAATAAAGCCTCCTCCAAACATAAGGCCTCCCTGGAATATAAGGCCCTCAAAGCTACCGTAAGGCGTCTGACTCCTGATTTAAAGAGACCTCGCACGGCCTGAACAGCTCCGGCTGCGCTGCGGCCAATCAGGGAGCTGCTTTGTGATGACAACTACTACCGTACTGTAGACAGGTCATAAATTTCCTTTTTTTTTTTGTCCCAACAATAAATGTGTACCGTCTTCTTCTTCATGGAAAAATAAGACATCCCCTGAAAATAAGACCTAGCGCATCTTTGGGAGCAAAAATTAATATAAGACACTGTCTTATTTTCGGGGAAAAGGGTATTCACTGTATTCTTTTTGGTGGTGGAAAGCCTCATGAAGCCGCCACGGGCTCCTGTTTGGGGGTTGGGGAGGCTGGGGGCTGCCTTCATGCTTGGCGGGCACTGGAGAAGCTGCAGGGAGCTCAGGCTTCGGAGCAGAGCAGGGGGTGGGGCAGAGCAGTCGGGAAACTAAGAGGTGCTCCTCTTAGTCACTGAGACGGTGGGTTGGCGGGGGGCGGGAGGCCTCCCTTCCCTGGGCGGGCGGATTAAGGCCGGGTTGCCAGCCCTCAGCCGGCCTTGTGAGCGGCGACCTCCAGAATCCGGCGGCGCCGCGGGGTGGTGGCATCTAGCCCTGCAGGGCCTCCCCCATATGGCCCGGCCTGCTCTCCCACGGATTTACTCCGTGCTCCGTCGTGACACTCCAGCCAAACTCAACAGTTGCTCGGATGTGGCAGGTGCTTTCCCACGTCGGCCCTTCGCTGGGGCTGGCGCCGTGGTTGGTGCTGCCGGAGAAATGCGGGGCGTGATAAGTTGGCAGCTTCCCCCGGGCTGTGACTCACCCTGAACCGAGGCTGTGTGGGGGGACCGCTCTCGTCAATGCCATCCGAGGGAGGCGGTGCCACGTACGGTGACCCGGGATGATCTCTGCAAATAGACCAGGGCGTGATCCGAAGGTGTCCCAGCAGCCTGCAGGGGTGGGAGGCCCACACTGTGTGGCTCCGCTCTGCCCTCATGGCACCTACGCTGCAGTCGGGGGTGAGCTGGTATTTGGTGTGGTGAGCAGAGACCACCCTATGTTGAACCTGCATTTATATCATTTAAAAAATATATATATTTTATTGATTTTTTACAGAGAGGAAGGGAGAGAGATAGAAAGTCAGAAACATCGATGAGAGAGAGACATCGATCAGCCGCCTCCTGCACGCCCCACAGCGGAGATGTGCCCGCAAGCAAGGTACATGCCTCTGACTGGAATCGAACCTGGGACCTTTCAGTCTGCAAGCCGACGCTCTTCCACTGAGCCAAACCGGTCTCGGCTATATCATTTTTTTTTCATCATGCAAAGAGACCATCCTATGTTGAACCTTCATTTAAAAAAATATATATTTTATTGATTATTCACAGAGAGAGGAAGGGAGAGGGATAGAGAGCTAGAAACATCAATGAGAGAGAAACATCAACCAGCTGCCTCCTGCACACCCCCTACTGGGGATGTGCCTGCAACCAAGGTACATGCCCTTGACCGGAATCGAACCTGGGACCTTCCAGTCCACCAGCTGACACTCTGTCCGCTGAGCCAAACCAGTTTTGGCTCATTTTTTTTTTTTTTTTAAATCACAGTACATATCTGAGGCTCTGCTCTGAGGGCAGAGAGTCTGTTAATAAACCCAGGGATAAAAGTCTCTGTCCTCAAGGACCTTGTGTTCTAGCTGAGAGTGACAGACTAAGCAGCAAAGACACTAACACATGCCGAGTCTCTTGTGGGATTACGAGTACCATGGAGTGCGAGAAAACATGGGTGGGAGGGAGGAGGGCGTGTTGGGGAGGAGTGAGGAGGTGGAGTTTGCAGGGTTAGCTTGGTCAGGGAGGGTTTCTCAGAAGAGCTGGTGTGCACAAACACTTGAAAACAGGAGTCATGGGGATATCTGGGGAAAGAGGGGAGGCTGAGACCAGTGCAAAGGCCCTGGGGCCATTTCTCAGTTGCTAACTGAGAGACTCAGGAAGGGTCAGTGGCTAGCAGGGAGGGGGTGCAGAGGAAAGTAGAATGGGGATGAGGTCAGAGAGAAATGGAGGTCCCCTTGATCAGGGTCTGGTGGGCGGTATGGGGGCCATTGGGGGAGGGGCAGGAGCTCACTCGTTTATCAGAGTCACAAGGCCACTGCCAGGTGGTGGCCAAGTACCGGCCCGGCCCTTCGCCCAGCCCTGCCCTGAAGGCTTATGCCTGGCCCCTTCCATCCTCTCCCAGGAAAGGGTCTTGAGCTGCTAAGACTGAAACATTAAGGCAGCGGTTCTCAACCTGTGGGTCGTGACCTGTTTTCTGATGGTCTTAGGCTCTACAGCAGTGACCCACAGGTTGAGAACCTCTTAGCAGGGTTGCCTAAGACCATCAGAAAACACAGATATTTGCATGACGATTCACCACAACACGAGGAACTGTATTAAATGGTCGCGGCATTAGAAAGGTTGAGAACCACTGCATTAAGATAACAGCCACCTCCCGGGGCCGCCCACCCCTCCCGTGCTGGCTGGCAAGGAGATCTTTCGAGATGCTCTGACCCAACCTTCCTGTGTTAATGATTCAGAAACGGGGACCCAGAGTAACGAGTTTTCCCACTGGCGCCATAACTCATGCAGCCTTCCTGTCATGCCTCACGGCCCCTGTGGATCTGCAAAGAGGCCTGGGTGATTTGTGGCCCGATGTGAGGAAGATTGGATTATGGAGCGATAAATTAAAAGAGGGCTCCGTCGGCCTGCTGAAATCTCCATAATTTGGGGCCCTCGGAGTTCAAGGTAATATTCACAAAGAAAGTAGAAGAAAGCGGGGGGAGAAAATGAACATTTCTGCTCAGTTCCGCGCCCCTGGTGCTGCTGCAAGAGGGGATCCTGGGGGAGCTCCCGGGACAGGCTCCGCGAGGTAATTCAGTGCATTTTACTGCTCTGGGGGATACAGGGAATGGTGACTTGCAAAGCGCATTGGTTACCATCTTTAGTTATTTCCTGTGACAGAGGTCAGCCTTGCTGTTCTGGCCTCGCTCGCCTGGGTGAATGGCATCTGGCGTGTTTTGCCTGAGCTTTAGCAGCGCCCCCTGCTGGAGGTCCGCCGGTGGGTTGTGCTTCCGGCACCAGCCTCCTCTGTGACTGCCGGGGGTGGAGGTGGTAGCCACTCGGCGGGACATGGATGGACACCACCGGCGTTTCATTCGCACTGGGCCACTGTCCTCCCTCAGGAAGCAGAAGGACAGGCAGGCCGTCCTGCTGGTGCGGGCAGGGTGTGAGCAGCCACACCCCCATGTGCTGTGGGAGGTTGCAGGTGCCCCGAGGGTGAGGAGGGGCGTGGCACCTTGTGCTGCACCAGCCTGGTGTCCTGAGAAGGAGCCTGGCTGTCCGTGTGGACAGGGTCACACGTGGGAAGGGAAGCGGCCACTTGTTCCAGGTTTGCTACCTCCTGAGCTGCTCCCTGTAATAAGCCCATTCCCCTGACCCTCATAACCTTAACCTTGGTGACTCAGATGCGTCTTTCCCACATTGGGATCTGTGGGGCTGCCGTCTGCAGGCTGACTTGACAGCACTTTAAAGATTGGGGAGTTGTTCCTCCAATGATACACTCACAGCAGACAGACACGAAGAACGCTGCCGTGTTTCTCTGCTGGGATCTCTTGCAATTCAGACGTGTCTTCCTAAGGCAAGACCTGTGCTTTGTACCCGGCCTCCTGTCCCCCTTCCCTTGGGAAGGGCTCCGTTTATTACCCGCTTGCTTACAGTCCTAACTAGTAGCCCCATCATGTGATATTGCGCACAGTAGGCTGCCCACCACTTCCACGGGAGCTGGCAGGAATTAGAGCCGGTCCTGGGAGCCGTGCCTCTTCCACAGGAGCTGGGAGGCAGCCACACCGCTTCTGTGGGAGGCGGGCCTGCTGTCTCCTCTCCAGGCCTGAGCTCGGCCATGGGCCAGCCCCTCTGCCTCTCAGAAGCCCCCTCTCCCCCTTTGACAAAGCAAGTATTCCGCCAGGCCACTCACACTGCCCACTCTCAGTGACCGCGGGCCTCTCCCCGCCTTCCCCCGCAAAACTGGGGGCCTACAGCGGGGCTGAGGGGACTGGGCGCCGCCATCTTTGTGATGGAGTGACGGTTAATTTGCATATCGCCCTTTTATTAGACAGGATGGTTTTGCCTTTCGTGTCTCAGTTCCCGTCAGGGCTCCGATCAGCATTTCCCACCTGCTCATTTGGGGAGCTGCCCTGACCTCCTTGCCTGGCAGCTCAGCATGGGGACCAGAGCGGTGGGGTGGGAGGTGTGTGGAGGGGGGGCGGGCTCAGGCTGCGGGCAGTTCTGCTCAGTCAGCAGGACAGTAAGTCTTGTCTTGTGCACGGAGCTCCTTTCCCAGCCCCCGGGGGCTCGTCACGGTGCCTTTGGAGGTCTGGTACTTGCGTGGCGAGGCATCTGGAAGGCTCCAGGCTCTCCATAGGGGAGTCTGTCTGGGGATGTCACTGTGAGCCGGCCGAGGTGTCTTTATTGAACTCGTGAACAAACCAACAACAGACAAACCTGCTTATAACGTAGAAGCGGGCAGTTTGGAAGGAGAACGCTTGTTCTTTGCAATGAGGAGCCTGGCAAATATATCAACATACAAAATAAAACCTTTCTCTGCCGAGACCGGTTTGGCTCAGTGGATAGAATGTCGGCCTGAGGACTGAAAGGTCCCTGGTTCGATTCCGGTCCAGGGCATGTACCTTGCTTGCGGGCACATCTCCAGTAGGGGGCATGCAGGAGGCGGCTGATAGATGTCTCTCTCTCATCGATGTTTCTGACTTTCTATCCCTCTCCCTTCCTCTCTGTGAAAAATCAATAAAATATATTGATAAAATATATTAAAAAATATATTAAAATATATTAAAAAAAATAAATAAAACCTTTCTCTTTTCTCCTCTCCCTTTGCTTCTGTGCTTACTGCCTACGTTGTAAGTAGCATAGGCAGAGGGAGCAAAAGTTTCTCCAGAAACTTTCCAGAATTTGACAGCAAGATCTAGCCGTGGGCTCCGAGGAAAATATCTTTACAGGCTCTGTCTCCAAGGTTTGCTAAAGCTTTTGCAGAGCAAAGGAACTCCCATTGCCTGGGGCAGCTCCCTCTTGCTGGAGAGGCCCGACTGTGGCTGGCAGGTGTGGGAGGCTGAGCCGGGCCACCAGGAAGAGGCTGGGGTGTGATCTGCAGGTCCTGGGTAGTGGGGACCAGGTGTGACGTCGGCAGTGAGAGGCAGGTCTGCATCTTAGCTCTGTTGTCCAGCTCAGTGACCCTGGGCAAGGACTGTAGGCTGTTTCTCACCGGAGCCTCAGTTTCCTTACCGGAAAGCTGGCCTCGTGCGGCCCTCGCAGGACCTTGAGGGGCTCCGAGGAAGACGTGCAACAAAGTTCGCCCGCACACCCATCTGCCGCGCAGACGCCGTGCGGGGCTCAGGTTTCGGTCAAGACAACTCTTCCATCTGCTCCGATGTAGGCCCCAATATTCCAAGGAATGAGGCGGTTGTTCGGGATCCAAAAAGGCCCTGAGGTTCTGCCTTTTGCTCCCGCTGGAACCCGCTTTTCCGGCTCTCCAGAAATGCTCTCCTGTAGCGTGGTTGGGCACACTTTGGAGTGCTTGACTAACCCCGCAATTAATAGAAGTGGAGAGGTGACAATTGGTGTTACCACGCTGCAGACAAAAGCCAGGCGCTTGGCCTCTCTCCATGCCAACAGATTGGTGGAGAGGCCGCTGTGAGGAGGGACACGGGACACAGAGCAGGGAAGCTGGTGGGGAAAAGGTACTCGGAACAAAAGTCAAGGTGTCCAGAAGGGTGGTTGTTGGTTGATTATTCCGGTCCTCACTTGTTTGACTCAGTGGATAGAGCATTTGCCTGTGGACTGAAAGGTCCCAGGTTTGATTCCGGTCAAGGGCACGTACCTTGGTGTGGGCACATCCCCAGTGCGGGGCATGCAGGAGGTGGCTGATCGGTGTTTCTCTCTCATCGATGTTTCTAACTTTCTATCCCTCTCCCTTCCTCTCTGTGAAAAATCAATAAAATTTATTTAAACAAACAAACAACAACAATAAAAAAACAATCCATGTCCCAGTGGGTAGCGGGAAGATTCCTTCTTAGATCATGTGAGGCGCAGTGTGCTTGGCTCATGGTGACCCCTCCTGTAGCAACTAGATGTCATACATCATGATTTCATCTCTGCAAAAGGTCTCCCACACCCTGTGGATGCCATGTCTCCTCCCTTCAAGGTATCAAACAGTCTTTCCCTTTAAAACGCAGCCTCCCATTGGTGATGCTGGTGGCAAGTAATTGAATGTCCGTTCTTCATTCTTTCCTGGGTGAAGACATGGAGAGGAATAGATGCAGCAATATGGGTGAGTGAGTGGGTCCAATACCTGGGAGAACTCAGCCTCTCTTTACAGCTGGAGTCAAGATTCTGGCTCCACCCTTTGTTGGTCACATGACTTTAGGCAAGTCACTTCCATCACTCCCCATTCCCGCATCCGTGGAATTTGGTCCAGAATGTACTATGTGTCAAGATGAAGCATTTATCTTAAGGACTGGGATGACGATGCTTGGAAGGGGAGGGAGCTACCTTGGTAGGAAAATACCTCAATTAGCTGCACTCCTGACTTCTGACCTGTAGGCTGACTGCCTTCGTGTGCCTTCATTTTCCAGCAAGTCCCAACGATTGGGGTTTCGGGGGCCCAGCTGTTTCAGTGCTGCATCCCTGATGGTCTCCGGGGTTGGGGTTCTGTCTGACCTGGCTCTTGTGTCCATGGCACCGATGAGAAACAGGCTCATAGATATCGTGCAGCTTGCCCAGGCCTCATGGAGTGAGAATGGATGAGTGGTTCACACCAGCCCTGTGGTGCTCCTTGGCAGTACACATATTTTCTTCTGTGACCTTTTGTCTAAAATCCCAAAATTGAGGTTGATTGCTGGCCTGAGCAATACCTGGGGGTGCTGCTCTGATGCTGGCGAGGAGGGACCAGCCACCCCAACTCAGAGTCCAGTTGCGGGATGTATCCTAAGGCACCTACCAAGCCCAGGGGAATGGATGGCCACACCCGAACTGCTGGTGATGTGGCTGCCGGAGCCCATCCAGCAGGAGCTGCAGGAGGCTCAGTACTCGGAAAGGCAGAGTCCTCCTTGCCCTCTGACCCCACCTCTGCTTGCTGCTGACAAATATGCTCGGGCTCTGGCAGAGGATGTTCTCAATTAGAGTCAGTCAGCTCACTTTCCCCAGAGTGAGAACCCAGATGCTGCCAGATGTGAGCTACCTTCTAATGCCGGTGGTCTTGATCCAGCAATTAGAAGGGTTCAGCAATCTGCAGAAGGCGCTGAGCATAAATTAATCAAGAGTCCAGAGATGACACATAATTTTGGAAGGCATTATAGGGAGTCAGAGAAGACTTAGCTAGAGGAACGAACTTTTTGTCTCAGGACCCCTTGCTATTTATTAACACAAATTGTCCTAAGGCAAGGTGAAGGTATACACTTCAAAGGGTAGGGTGTCCTACAGAATCCATTGTCAGATTATTAGGTTTTGGAGAAACTGCCTTCGGCTGTTCAGGCGTTTGGCCAGTAGGAGGCAATAGCATGTAGATTAAGCTGCCCTGAGCTGTCTGGCAGCAAATAATTATCCTTTTCCGGTTTGGGGAAATGCCTTTAGTCATTCCCAATAGGTGACAACATATGTGATTCAGCCCTTGTTGAGTCCCCAAGTTCCATCCACCTTTCGATGCAACTCTTGCAATTCTCCTGCTCTGGGGCCTGGCTGGGCCACTGCCTGGGAGCACTTTGGATGTTGGCACAGTCCATGCTCAGTGGATGGAGCTGGAGTGACAGGTGGGCGGGGCTGTCCCTGCCCAGCCTGGGGCCACTTGGAAGTGTGTGGAGGTGGGCATGTGGATCTCAGGCTTTGCTCTCTCTGTGGCATGGCCCTGTGCCCCCACCATTCCTCAGTCAAGTGGGACAGGTGGTGGCTGTCATTCTGCACTTGGCCCTGGCCACAGAGAGATTTGCCTGCTGTTCTGGAATGGGGACACCCCCAGCCTCCTTGGCTCCGAGAATGCCGCTCGACCCAGAAGGCTCCACGCAGGCTGTTTCTCAGCCTGGCGCTCTCTCCAGTGTGAGGGGAGTAGGCAGCAGGCAGAGAGATAAGCTCTTACACGGGGTTCAGTGCCCCTGCCCCGCACTGAAATTTAATCCCAAAAGGCAAAAGAAAACCGTCCTTCTGGGCAGTGGTTCTTATAAAAATAAAGCCAGCGTTGTGATAATAGTGCTGGCAAACGCATGGCTGAGCAGTTTGCTCTTTGCTGGCCACGGGGCCTGGCATCAGGGGGCAGAAGGTATGACTCCGGAGCTAGGGTGTCTCGGGGTGAATCCAGCATTCTCTGCTCAGCTGTGTGACCTTGGGCCCGTTACTCAACGTCTCTGTGCATCTGCCAAACAAACAGATCACAACAGCCACTGCCTCTTAGCATTGCGTTAATATAAAGCACTCAGATGGCTGTCTTGCGTGTTGAAGTCTCAGTAAACATTCATGTGATGATGATGATGATGATGATGGACATAGACTCCACTATGAGCTCTGAGCATTCCGGTTAGTATTCCTAGTTTACAAACAAGAAAATGGAGGCGCGCCCAGGGTCAGTTCCTGGCCCACCGTTTCACACAATTAAGGAGCTGAGGTGGACTTTGC
Organism: Lasiurus borealis; assembly: GCA_004026805.1. Classification (NCBI taxonomy): domain Eukaryota; kingdom Metazoa; phylum Chordata; class Mammalia; order Chiroptera; family Vespertilionidae; genus Lasiurus; species Lasiurus borealis. The sequence goes on along the minus strand of PVJN01013014.1, from coordinate 18,414 downwards.
ATCCAGAGCTGCCCTACTATTGGCTTACCCAGCATGTCTCCCCTAAGGATTAAACTTATTTCAGAAAACGCGCCGCCACACACACACACACACACACACACACACACACACAGTCATTCCAGCACAAACAGGATGGACTTCTTTGATTTCCCGTTGAGAGTAATGAACAGGCTGGTATTTGTTGAGTGAACGGCCCCACATCTGTTGCTGTGTTTCCTTTGTCTTGTGACCTTCATGGGAGAAGGGTGAGGTGGGATCACAGTGGAGGTGTGTCCCCTCTCGTCACGGCTGATGTGCCCCTGAAAGAGCCATGGGTGAGTGAGGCCGGTGGCAGTGGAGACCCACTCTGGCCTCTGCTCCCGTGTCCTCAATGGGACGTGTGCCCGCAGCCCCCCTGCTGTGTCCTTCTGACCTTCAACCCCTTTTATGGCTCATCCTCAGGATCCTTGCAAAGGTTTCGGTTTTGACAAAGGTAGCACAGTCCGAGGGACTAATGTACCACTTTTTCTTTTAAGTTCTCTGAGTGGAGGCAGGAAAACAGAGGGTCAGGGAGGCATAAAGGAGGAGGAAAGATAAAAAAAGGAGGGTGGGAGGGGAAATGTGGGTGGGGGGTGAGAGGGCAAGGAGATGCGGCATCGGCATCGGCGGAGGAGGGAGAGGTGAAACTGGGGACTTGCCCTGGGCTATTTCGCTGTGAGAAGGGCAGGTAGGCTGGAGTGGGAGGCAGACCCCAGCCTGGAGGGAGGGTTGGAGGAGGAATGGGAGATGCTGGCAGCGGGATGATAAAGAATGACGTGCGGCCGAGACCGGTTTGGCTCAGTGGATAGAGCGTCGGCCTGTGGACTGCAAGGTCCCGGGTTCGATTCCGCTTAGGGGCATGTACCTTGCTTGTGGGCACATCTCCAGTGTGGGGTGTGCAGGAGGCGGCTGATCGATGTCTCTCTCTCATCAATGTTTCTGACTTTCTATCCCTCTCACTTCCTCTCTGTGAAAAATCAATAAAATATATTAAAAAAAAAAAAGAAAAAAGGAAAGAATGGCGTGTGGGTCTGAACTGAGGTCCTGCAGGCTTCAGTGCCAGGCTGGATTACGGGCACCTGATGAGTGCCCCGGCCTGGCCAGCTGAGACCTGGCAGAGCTCACCGCCTCCCGATCCAGGGCTTCTGGGCTGAGCCACACCCCCTCTCTAGGTGTTGGTGGGGGTTGGGGGGGCCGAGGGAGACAGCTCGCTGACCCGATTAGCTCAGTGGTTTGCGTGGGGCGACGGCGGTCAGGCCCCAGCGCTTCCCGGGGACGCCCGGCCTCCAGGGCTGAGCGGGGAGGGCGAGGTCCCCCCTGGACACGGTTCCGAAGAGACCACAGCAGCTCGGGCACAGCTCGAGCTAATCAAGGCGTCCTCCGTCGGGCACGGCCCGTGCCAACGGGGTTAAAAAAAGAACCACGTCCTCACGCCCGATCCAAGGGCCGTTTGTGGGCAGCGCAGAAATAATAAACCCAGCACAGGCCGGCGCTTTCGGCAGCGGGTGGTGCGCCCGGCGGGGCCAGAGCCCGCCAGCTCCAATCGGCCTGGCGGTGCGGGGAGGCGGCCGCTTCCAGCCCGTTGTCCTCCTCCGGGGCCATCCCCTTACCCGGCACAGGTGAGTGGGCACGTTTTCTTGTCGGCAGATCTGGTTTTCAGGAAAAAGGCTGGCAGGTCTGTGTGCTCAGCTGGGTCCGTCCCGTGAGTCTTTTCCCAGGGGCCCCACGCTGTCCCCGAGAGGACCAGTGCCCACCGGGAGCCCGCTGGTCTCACCCTGCCCGGCACGCAGCATCTGTGCCATCGTCACAGGCACTAGAACTTGTTTCACCGAGGTGGACATTGGGGCCGGGGACTGGGGACAGGCTCAGAGGGTGTACGCCAGCTTCGGTGACAGTGGTGGTGATGGTAACGGAGAAGGCCAGTTGCTCTCTGCCCAGGCCCCGTGATAAATTCTGAGGCAGGGAAGGCGGTGTTAGGAACCACAGGGCTGGCATTTATGGGGTGTCTTCTCTGGGACACACAGGCTTGCACTTGATCTGGGAAGGACTCTGTAGGCAGACCTTTCACAGGGTGAGTGACAGAGGAAGGGTCACGTCAGAGCTGCATTCTTTCCACCCGGCCACGCGCCGCCCCATGACCGGGCCAGCTGGCTGCATGTGGAGTGACCCTGTCGGGGCTGAATGGCTGGCAGGAAGGGGGGGTGCCAGGACACCTCTGTTCTAGGTCCTTCTTCCTTGGCTCCCAGCCCTCCCTGCCCGGTCTACCCCTGTCCCACCCCTATCCCAGTGTTGTTTTCCCCTCATCCCGTGACATTAGAAATAGGCTTTTTTCTGTATCAACAAATGAGGGGGAGTTTAGCCGAGTTAACACTGATAACCAGTGACTAGTTACCTATTAATCTGAGTGTTGCAAGGCTCTGGTCCTGGAAATATCTTTGTTTCAGGTGAATAATTAGCTCCGCTCCCTTCCTTCTGAGTGATTGATTACGCACATTGAAGGTGGTTGAGGATTCTGTACGTCACCAGTGTGGTCCCTGTTCTGAAAAACCTTCGTATTTCAGGGAAAAGTTGCAGAGAGAGAGAAATGAGGGAGGAAAGAAGGATCTGTGTGAGTGTGTATGTGTGTGCCGGGTGGGGTTTGGCTTAGCCTTAAAATAAGAATGGACTTGAACTTGAAGGTGAAGTTTAGATGTCCCCTGCTCTGGGCAGACCTGGGCACCTCCGTTCGGACCTCAGCGGTAGAACGTCATGGCCAGGATATATGGCAGCTTGGCCATGTCTATGTCCTTCCTGGGTGGGGGCTCTCTCTTTCGTGCTCCCGTTCCCTGAGAGAGTGCTGGCACATAGTAGGTGCTTATTCAGTGTTTACTGGAATGACTTAACACACAAAAGCTTTGTGAGTGAGGGAGCTTGATGTCACTGCCTACTGAGTGCTCTCAGTAGCCCAGTTACTCCTGTCCTGGTTTCTGTTGCCTGCATGGACCTGGGTCCGTTTTAACTGCTACAATGAACTAATTTGGATTTAGTTTGAACTAATGAGAGGTATGCAAGTCCCCGCCCATAAAATTAATTGGTTTGTGTCATTAAATAAGCATTTTAAGGGCCACTCAGTGCAGTGCGTTCTATTTGGCAGTTGGAGTCCAAAGTTTGAGAGAGAAGCGAAGGATGTGGGCTTTGAAACCAGACCACCCGAGTTCTAGTCATTTCTGGCTTTAGCTGGTTATAGTCGGCAAGAGCACAGATTCTGGACCCGAGTTTGGATCCTGGCTCCATCACTTACAAGCTGTGTGACTTGAGGCAAATGACTTAACCTTTCTGTGCCTCACTTTCTTCTTCTTTAAGATGGGACAGCTTCATGGGGTTGTTGTGTGGTGAGAGTCTTTGTGCGATTGAGCAGGTTAATGTATGGAAAGCATGTAGTAGCATGTTGATATTTGTGACTGCTGTTGTGTGCCGTCCATTAAACTTGATGCCCTCCTGTCTCAGACCGGATGGATTCCATACCCGAGTCTTCGTAGAATTGTGATTCAGATTGTATTAGTTTCTGGTGACTGCCGCAAGGAGATACCATAGACCGGATGGCTCCAAAGAACGGGAATTGGGTGTCTCACAGTTATGAAGTCCAGAAGGCTGGAATCAAGGTGTGTCAGCAGGGCTCGGTGCCCTCGTGACCTGTGGGGGAATCCTTGCCTCTTCTTAGCTCGTGTTTGTCCACAGTTTTTGGGGTCCCTCGGCTTGTAGACACATCACACCAGTCCTCTGTCACCATATGGTATTGTCTCTGCATATCTGTCTTCACATGGCCATTTTCTTCTTTCTTTTAATCCTCATCTGAGCTTATTTTTCCATTGATTTTTATGTGTTGTTGTGTTGTTGGTTTTTTTAAGAGAGAGTGGAAAGGAGGGAGGCGGAGAGAGAATGGGAAGGAAAAAGAGAGAGAGAAACATTGATGGGGGAGAGACACATCAATCAGCTGCTTCCTCCATGTGCCTCAACTAGGGCCCAGGATCAAACCTGCTACCTGGGTATATGCCCTTGACCAGGAATCAAACCCGTGACCCTTCTGTGTGCAGACTGACACCCTAACCACTGAACTACACAGGCCAGAGAGACATGGCCGTCTTCTTATAAAGACACCAGTCATCCTGGATCAAGGGCCCATCCCTCTCCAGTCTGACCTCATCTTAATTATATCTGCAGTGACTCTTCCCAAATAAGGTCACGCTCGGAGTAATTAGGGGTTGGGACTTCATCATGTCTTTTTTTAGGAGGATGGAATGAGAGATTCCGTGAGAAACCAGGAGCCAAGGCCAGAGCGGTAAACATTAGCTGTGCCTGTTGGCATGGTTACTTGTCATCGTTATCACCGGGACTGCCCTTTGCCGGGTGGTTCTCTGGACATCTTTGAACCTCATGCTTGTTTGTTTTTTTTATAAATTGTTTTTATTGTCTAAAGTTTTACATATGTTTCCTTTTTCCCCAATTGACAACCAACCCTTCCCCCCACCCAGCCATTCCCACCCCAGGCAAGCTCCCACCTCCCCAGGGTCTGTGTCCATTGGTCATGCTAATCTGCATGCATGCAAGTCCATTGATTGCTCTCTAACCTCCCCCCTCCCCTGCCATTTGTCTCTGGATCTATTCTTGTTCATCAAATTATGCTGATCATTATATGCCACATACGAGTGAGATCATGTGATATTTATCTTCCTCTGACTGGCTGATTTCGCTTAGCATAATGCTCTCCAGTTCCAGCCACGCTGTTTGCAAATGGCAAAAGTTCCTTCTTTTTTTAATTGTGGATTCAAATGGGAGGTTTTCCCCGTATCAACTGTGAATGGTGTGGCCCATCTCACAGTGTCTTAACCTCCTGAAACAGGAGGTGCAGGACCACTTCCCGGAGGGGACCCCCCTCCCAGGATGCAGTGAGGGTGAGTGTGGACTGCAGGCTCAGACCTGATGCTTCTCCTGCTGGTGCTTCCTAGCTCAGCGGGACACGCCCCCCGAGCTGCCCCTGCTCAGACCCCAGAAGCCTCCCCCTCGCCCTCCCACGGGGTCAGCAGGCCCAGAGGCAAGTCCAGACCTGAGCCAGCCTGGATTTTCCAGGCCCCCGTTGCTTTACAGTCAGAACAGAAAAAACAACCACCACCTTTTTTTTTTCTTTCTTTTTACTCCACTTGGGAGCTGAACCGACTTGCCGCGGAGACCTGTAGATTATCTATGGAAACAGTCCTAATTTTAGCCTTGCCACACTCAATGCCAACTTGGAGAGTGCGATATTGGGTCCGGGCCCAGGGCATGGGGAAGGTGAGCTGGCCGGAGGGGTCAGAACCCGCACAGGGTGAGCCAGTGGGAGGGTGTCATCCAAATCGAAGCAGTTGGCTTAACCCTGCAGGGGCTGGAGAGAGGAGCGTGGATCGGCAGTCGGCTATTTGAATGGGGGGAGCGTGGATCGGCAGTCGGCTATTTGAATGGGGGGATCTCCCCCACATCCCCCTCTCGCTCTCTCTGTCTGAATCCCGTTCGTTTGCCAGCCCCATTCTCGACCTTTCTGTCCACTCCCTCACCTGTGGAGTCAGCCACTCCCGCCCCGAGTCTCCATCATCTTTACAATTCCGTCGAAGCACCTACGCAGCTCATTTCGTTTTGAGGTTCATCCATGTCCCCCATCTGTTTCTGAGCCCCTCAAGGTCAGCCTCAGCCGCCGTGGAGGCTGTAAGCCGAGTTGCCATGGAGCAGCCGTGCAGAAAATGAGCAACCGGTGGCATTGGACATGATTGGTGACGTTCGGCGGACCAGACCGGGGCCTGGGCAGCTACTAGAAAGGGATATTAAACGACTACCGGAAAGTCTACAGAAACACTTTTGATGGGAAGAATCTACGTACTTGGGTGGGACTGGAAATGGCCTTAATTTGATTAAGGACGTGCTGGGGAGGCCACAGGCCAGAGGAGGCCGTGGCTGGGATTGTGGGAAGAAACCGATGGAGGTCATTTCAGGTAACGCAGGGGCGTCACTTCCATCGTGGCAGCCCCGTCCTGCTGGCTAGGTCAGATCCTAGCAGCAACCCTTGCAGAATGTCAAACACAGGACGAACCTTAGACGTTATCCAGTCCTCTGTGTTTTTAAGCGCGACATTCAAGACAAGCATTTTTGCATGAAAGCTTGCTGGCTTATTTGAATGTGCACATATAATCCACATGGAACTGGCCTCCCAGACCTGTCCTTTCTCAGGAATTGCCACTTAGGATGTGGCAGGTCATGGTAGGCTCCTCTTGTCGACGTTGAGGATCCCAGGTGATGTTCTCATTGATCGGCTGCCTCCTGCACGCTCCCTCCTGGGGATCGAGCCCGCATCCCAGGCAAGTGCCCTGACTGGGAATTGAACGGTCACCTCTTGGTTCCTGGGTCTCTGCTCAGCCACTGAGCCACACCGGCCGGGCTCTGCTAGGAATTTTTATACTGAATTTCCCCTATGCCTTGTATTCTTTTCAGCAGGGCGGAAAGCAACACGGTTTGCTAACATTGTGTGCAAGGGATTGCAGCGAGGCCGGTAGGGATCCATTTCAGCCCCCATCTGTGAATGATGCAGAGGTCGACCAGATGGCCGTTAACGAGAGCATTTGGAGCTGAACCCCATCTCTTCCTCCCATCTACCCATCTTGACATCCTAGATGGAAGGCACACTCGTTCCTACCGATCACTCGGGCGCTTGAAGTGATCTCATTTAATTCCATTAACATCACTGTGCGGCAAACACTCTCTTCTTTACTACGCAGCCAGGGGTGCCTGCCACTGAAAGACTGAAATAACCCGCCGAGGCCTCTCCTGCTGCTGAGACGGAGGCCCAGGGACTCAGCATCGCCCCTCCCACGGCCCTGAACCGTGTCAGGAGCTGCAGACCCACCAACACGAGCTTTCAGGTGTTGGAAACAAACACACTCGGAGACGTGATGCCAGTCGCCTCCTCCTGGGAAGGCTGTGCCCTGTGATGAGTAGAACCGGGGCTGGAGTGCAGGTGGCTCAGGCCAGCGGGCACGTGTGTCCTGGACAGGGGTAGGCCCGTGTCTTGGGTGGCTCTCTTTATCCAGGACCCGCCGAAGGCTGTTTGCCAGGTGGGAGCGGGCGGTGCTGGCCTCCCCAGGGGCTCGGTTCTCTCTGGGTGCCGCAGGGGGAGTGAGCAGCCCCAGCTGACAGGGTGAGTCAGAGCGGAGCCCGGAATAGAAGCCGGAGGCCATGGATGTGAATGCCATCTCTATCCCGGTCCTTCTGGTTGGAGATGATGAAGCATTTCTGCATAACACTGTGTGCGGACTGCCTCAGGATCGTTTATTAGGGTTTCTGAGTTAGCCACACCCACCGCAGAGTAATTCACTGGATCGCCCTGGGCCCACTTCCCTGTGCATGATCACGTGTCCTCCCAACTTTCCTTCGTTCGTTGGTTCATCCGAGCACTTTTATCAGGCACCTGCTTGGACATAGTCATAGCTTCCTATTTAGCAGCCTTTGCTTTTCATTGCTGGGCGTACTAAATACAGTGGTACCTCGAGATACGAGTGCCCTAACATACGAGATTTTTGAGATACGAGCCGCCAAGGGAGTGATTTTTGCTTTGAAATACGAGCAACAGTTGAGATGGAGTCATCGCGCGGATCGGCTGGCTGCACACGACCCACCAGTTTACCGGGACTCGAGTGTCTCATAGTTTCCCACGCCTCAAGGTTACGGAACGAATTAAACTCGTATCTCGAGGTACCACTGTATGTGGTAAAAATGGGAATGGCGTTGTTGCTGTTCACATCAGAAGAGCCCCATGTATCGAGACTGAGCTTGTGAGCTCCATGAGGGCAGGGCCTCTGTGCATTTCTTCCTCTGTCCTGTCTAGAACCAGGCCTAGCACACAGTAGGTGCTCAGTGAACATTTGCTGGAAAAAAGAGCGAATGAACAGAATGTGGGAGGTGCTTTGCATAAAAAGTTGACTCTCCTGACTGTACATCCTGCACCTTACCTGTCTGTCTCCCAGGTTAGGCGAGCATTTGCCAGATGCTGTTATTGGAGGCCTTGCACAGCGGATAATCCTCATCTGGATGGAATAATGTAGCTGCTATTTCCCCACTTTATAGAAGAGGATGTGAGGCACAGAGAGGCTAGGTCACTTGCCTAAGGTGGCACAGACCCTCTAGCTTCAAGCCACGTATTTCTCTGGGCCTCTGCACCAGCACTGCATGCTGGAAGTGCCCTGTGTTGCGCGTCCAGTACAGTAACCGCTAGCACAGTAACCGCTTGCAGTGTGGCTAGTGCAACTGCGGAACTGAATTTTTAATTCCTTTAATTTTAATTAAAATTAACTAGCCACCGGGGGCTTGTGGCTACCATTGGGCAGCACAACTCCCTACTATGCTATCCTGTATAATAAAGATGTCATGTGCAAATGGTTATGCTGTGAAGCGTAAGGACCGGATCACGGATCAGCAGAAGGATGGGACATCCAGCTATAAGCGGGCAGCGGAGAGCTACAGGAGGGGGCAGGGCAGCAAGCTGGGGGGGGAGGAGTTACAGGAGGGAAGGGCAGTGGGTGGAGAGCTACTGGAGGGTGGCAGTGAGCTATTTGCGCACGGATTCATGCCCAGGGCTACTAGTCTATAAATAATAACATCTCACATTAATTGAGTGCTTCCTGGATGCTGAGATTTTTCAATTGCTTTCCATAGAGTAAGCGATTTAAGTTAATCCTCATAATCATTAATGGGGGTCAGAGGTTAAGTACCTCTTCCCACCCCCTTTAACGATTTTACTTCACGAAAGCGGTCCAGCCAGTGTGACTCCATGGTTGAGCATTTACCCATGAACCAGGAGGTCACGATTCGATTCCCCGGTCAGGGGCACATTTCCCGGAGTGCAGGATCCGTCCTCAGTGTGAGGCGTGCAGGAGGCAGCAGATTGATGACTTTCTCTTATTATTGATGTTTCTATCCCTCTATCCCTCTCCCTTCTTCTCTGTGAAATCAGTAAACATTAAAAAAAAAAAAAGTGCTGTTGCCGAAACCGGTTTGGCTCAGTGGATAGAGCGTCAGCCTGGGGACTGAGGGGTCCCAGGTTCGATTCCGGTCAGGGCATGTACCTTGGTTGCAGGCACATCCCCAGTGGGGAGTGTGCAGGAGGCGGCTGATCGATGTCTCTCTCTCATTGATGTTTCTAACTCTCTATTCCCCTCCCTTCCTCTCTGTAAAAAAATCAATAAAATATATTTTAAAAAAAAGAAGTGCTGTAGGGTGGTGAGCACACAGTACAGTGTATAGATGAGGGGTTGTGGAATCGTGCATCTGAGTCCTGTGTAATTTTGCTAACCAGTGACACCCACAGTTTACTTCCCCGAAAAGTCCAGAAGCCCCTTTTCTGTGTCTTGTAAGTTCTCTCTACAAGTGAATACTGGAACAGCCTTCCCTCCTCGCTGCTTCTGTGGGGGTCTTCTCCTTTCTATGAAGCCCCCACACCCTGTCCCCAGGCCACCTAAAACTTAATTTCTAATTAACTGTGTGCACTTGTCCCCCTGTTAATCTGTCTTCTACCCTCTTGTTTCAGAGGCCTGGCCTCTGAGTCTAAGAGGGTAGAGGAAATTCTGAGTCTAAGAGGGTAGAGGAAAACCATTACAGTTGCACCTACTAAGTGCTTACCCTGCACAGTCAGGCCATCTCCCAAGCACTTCCCTCATTCAATGACCCCCAAGGGGCAGGCCAGCCAGTAGCCTCAGTCAGCAAAGGCATGAGGCTCTGAACACTGAGGTCCCTTGTTCAACGTCACAGCGATGGTGGGAGGCAGCTTTTTTTCACACCCGGATGCACGATTCCTTAGCTGTAACTGTTTCTGCAAAACACCACACACCGGTGTAATGATTACAGATGTGTGTGTGTGTGTGTGTGTGTGTGTGTGTATATACAATCCCTAATAAGATCTGTGAGACCTAAGTAAGTATGTCTGAGGATGTAGGAAGGATGCCTCCCACCCTTAAAGGAGCTGGCACAAGCTTAATGTCAGAAGCATGTTCGCCGGGACTGGACTTTGTTTTGTCTTCTACATCCTCAGAGCCCGCCTTGGGTAGGAAGTAAGCAATCACTGGGTGGACAGACAGATGGACGGCTGAATGGATTGATGGGTGGAAGCAAACTTCCTTCTGCTCTTTGTTCTCAATGCTCCCCACACCTCCCTCCCCCACAATGACTCTTGGCTCAGCTGAGGACCAAGAGGAAGTAAGTGCGATATTGAAGCTGCTCTCAGCACGTCCCCAGCTGAGGCCCAATCCACCAGGCAGGGAGGGGCCTGCTGGTGCCCGACCCAGCCTCTGCCGGACACACATTTAGAGTCTGAGGTTGCCTCTTGGGGATGAAGTCGTCTACCAAGATGCTCTAAAATGGACTACGAGCCAAGACCGGTTTGGCTCAGTGGATAGAGCGTTGGCTTGCAGACTGAAGGGTCCCGGTTTCGATTCCGGTTGGGGGCATATACCTTGCTTGCGGGCACATCTCCACAGTGGGGCGTGCAGGAGGTGGCTGATCGGTGTCTCTCTCTCTCTCATGGATGTTTCTGACTTTCTATCTCTCTCCTTCCTCTCTGTAAAAAATCAATAAAATATATTAAAAAAATAAAATAAAATAAAATGGACTACGAAATCCATTGGTATCAAGTAAGCAAAATAAACACTATACTCCAATAACATACCGTCACCATTGGTAAGTGCAATTATTAATGTCATTAAAAAGTTAAGAGAAACTTGCCCTGGGCTTAGATGACTAGCCACGAGGACTTGGTCAGGAAGCTTCGTCAAATAGAAACCAAATTAAAAACCAGACGTGATTATTAATTACTTCAGCAGTTGCTGGCAACAGCAGCAGCAAAACTCTTATCCCGGGAGCATCGGTTTCGGTTTCTCAGCGTGAAGGCCCCTGTTTGTAGCTCAAGAGCTGACCTTTCACCCATCTGCTTACATCAGCCCTCTCCCCGCTCCTCCTTAATTTTGGGAAAAAAAAAAAAAACCACAGTAAACTCCCCAGTGCTCTAATCAAGCAGCCTTCCTCATGTGAAGGGTGACCTTCGCCGAAAAGAGGCCACTTGGTAAATTCCAGGAAAGTGAAAATAAAACATAATGAAAAGATAGTCTAATCATCGAGGCTAATTATAAAGAACGTAAACTGCTTTTTCCTCTCTAAGTGTCTCTGGTTGATTAAAAAAAATAGATCAATCTAGCAAAGCTGGCCTTTGTTACTGCAGGTCTGAAAAAGAAGAGAAGGCATCTCGGGAGACAGCTGTGTTTTATACTACAGATAAAATGAAAGATGTTAGGTTTTTATTTTTTTAATGTTAGAATGCACATATTTATTAGCTTTAAAAAAATATGTATCTTCATTGAAAGTAATATATATACCCCCTCTACCCCTCCATTGACCCCCTCCAGCCTGTGCCAGCCCCCACCCCAAGTTGTCAGCACCCTATTATCTGTGTCCATGGGTTATGCATATACCAGTATGCATACAAGGCCCTTGATTGCTTAGCTCCCACCACCCATCCACCTTCCCCTGACTTCCCTCCGAGATTCCGCACTCTGCTCCATGCTTTCGTGTCTCTTGGATCCACTCTGGTCATCAGTTTATTTTGTTTAGATTCCCATATGAGTGAGATCATGTGATACTTGTCTTTCTCTGACTGACTTATTTCACTGAGCATAATACTCTCCAGGTCGCTCCATACTGTCTCATATGGAATGTTAGAGCTGCAGAGTACTCCATGGTATAAATGTACCACAGCTTTTTTATCCGCTCATCTACTGATGGGCACTTGGGCTGTTTCCAGATCTTGGCTATTGTAAATTTGCTGTTATGAACATAGGTGTGCATACATGCTTTCTGATTGGTGCTTCAGATTTATTAGGACATATTCCTAGAAGTAGGATCATTGGGTTAAATGTCAGTTCCATATTTAATTTTTTTGAGGAAACTCCATACTGTTTTCCAATTTGGGTGCACCGGTCTGCATTCCCACCAGCAGTGCACGAGGATTCCATTTTCTCCACATCCTCGCAAACACGTGTCCTTTGTTGATTTGCTGATGGTAGCCAATTTACAGGTGTGAGGTGATACCTTGTCATTTTAATTTGCATCTCTGTGATGATCAGTGATTTTGAGCATTCTTTTCATATGTCTCTTGGCCATCTGTATGTCCTTTTTTGGAGAAGTGTCTATTTAGGTCTTTTGCCCATTTTTTAATTGGATTTTTGTTTTCCTTTTGTTAAGCTGTATGGTTTCCTTATATACTTTGGATATTAGCACTTTATTAGATGTATTATTGCCAAATATATTCTCCCATACAGTTGGCTCCCTTTTTGTTTTGCTGGTGCTTTCTTTTGCTGTGTAGAAGCTTTTTATTTTGCTGCAATTCCATTTATTTTCTCCTTAGTTTCCCGTGCCCTAGGACAGTGGTTAGCGAACCCAGGCTCGTGAGCTACATGTGGCTCTTTGGTCCCTTGAGTGTGGCTCTTCCACCAAATACCATGGCCTGGGTGAGTCTATTTTGAAGAAGTGTTGTTAGAAGAAGTTTAAGTTTAAAAAATTTGGCTCTCAAAAGACATTTCAGTTGTTGTCCTGTTGATATCTGGCTCTGTTGACTAATGAGTTTGCCGACCACTGCCCTAGGAAATGTATCTGTAAACATATTGCTATGAGAGATGTCTGAGATTCTGATTGTTTGTTATTGGATTTTTATGGTTTCACTAGAGGCCTGATGCATGAAGATTTGTGCAAAAATAGACCTTCCTTCCCTGGTAGCCAGCACTGTCTTTGTTCTGGCCTGGAGCCACCTTTCTGCCTTCACTCTGGAGAGAGCCATCTTCCGCCTCTCGCCTTGTCTGGTCACTTTGCATATTCCTTCCTTATTGACCGTGGGCATCACCGTCTCTGTTATGGAGTTACGGTCAATTTGCATATTCTGTCTTTATTAGTTAAGATGTTTAAGTTATTTTTTCCCCCCATTTTGATTTTATTCTTGTGTATGGTGTAAGTTGGAGGTCTAGTTTCATTTTTTTGCATGTAGCTGTCCAATGTTCCCAATACAGTGGTACCTTGAGATACGAGTTTAATTCGTTCTGTAACCTTGAGGCATGGGAAACAATGAGACGCTCGAGTTGCGGTAAACTGGTGGGTCGTGTGCAACTGGCTGATCCACGCGATTACTCCTATCTCAAATGTTGCTCGTATTTCAAAGCAAAAATCGCTCGCTCAACGGCTCGTATCTCAAAAATCTTGTATGTTAGGACACTTGTATCTCGAGGTACCACTGTATTGTTTATTGAAGAGACTGTCTTGATTCCATTGTACACTCTTGCCTCCTTTGTTAACTTTAATTGTGCATAATAGCTCAGGTTCATTTCTAGATCTCTGTTCTGTCCCATTGGTCTGTATACCTGTTCTTGTGCCAGCACCGGGCTATTTTGATTGTGGTGGCTTTGTAGTACCATATTTACCAGTTAATAATGCGAATTTTGTAATCAAAGAGAACACGGTAATTTCAAGAGAAACATCAAAAGTGCTTTATTCAAAGTAATGTCTCTTGCTAGCTACAAATTTCCCCCATATTTCAGGTAATTTGTGGATACCGTCCCAATAGAACTTTTCTTGTTTTGGGGCAAACCATTCAGAGACCTAATTTTCCACTTCTTCGTATGTTTTGAAGTGCTGTTTGGAAAATGTGTGTGCCATCGATTAGGACAAGTGGTAATCTGAAGGAGCAAGGTCTGGTGAATATGGCAGGTGTGTTAATACTTCCCAGGCAAGATTTTTTTTTTACCTGTCTTTAACTGGTTTTGAAGTGTGTGATGGTGCGGTATCATGAAGCAAAATTACTTTGCCATGATTTCTGGCCCATCCTTTTTGTTTTACGATCAAAGCGTGGTTCACATTGATTATTGGTAGTGATCAGTATTCATGATTTCACTTGGTTTTAGAAGCTCATAATAAAAGAAGAGCATTGTCTTCTTTCCGAAGCGATTTGGCCTTGAGGTCCATGTTGATGGTTGACCTGGATCAACCCATGATTTTGTGCATTTGGGTTTATCAAAATAAATCCACTTTTCATTGCTAGTCACAATTCGATGCAAAAAGAGACTTTTTTTTGTGCCGTTGAAGCAACACATTACTAGTGACTTTTTGGTTTTCCATTTGTCTTTCACTCAGTTGACGTGGCACCCATTTTCCTTCCCTTAAAATCTTTCCCATTACTTGTAAATGATCGGAAATTGTTTGCTGAGCAATGTTTAATCTTTTTGCAAGTTGCTTTTCAGTTTGACACGGTCCATTAATGCTTGTAATTGTTGGTCTTCAAACTTTCAGTTGACCTGGACGTTTTTTGTCTTTCCCATAGAAATAATCACTTTTAAAGCATTTAATCCAGTGTCCACAAGTATCTTGAATGGAGCATGTTCACCATAAGCTTCCCAAAGTATATGATAACTTTCAGTAGTATTTTTCTTCAAAATAAAGTAATGAATTAAAACTTCCAACAAATGCTCTTTTTTTTGGCACAACATTCGACATTTTTAAGCTTAAAAATATCTATGCTAACACCTTCAGAAAATTTGACATATGAAGTTTTGAAGCTTGTTGTCAATATCACAAAATAGCATACATATCAAATTGCATATATATCAACATATGTATAACTCCATCTATTGAAAAAAATCTGCATTATTAACCGGTATATTTGGTATAGCTTGAAATCTGGAATTGTGATTCTTCCAACTTTATTTTTCTTTTGATGATTTCTGGAGCTATTTAGATTCTTTTTTAAAATTTTTTATTCCAAATAAATTTGTGGAGCATTTGTTCTATCTCTGTGAAGTATGCTGTTGGTATTTTAATAGGGATTGCATTGAATTTGTAGATTGCCTTGGGTAGTGTGGACATTTTAAGGATATTGATTGTACCAATCCATGAATATGGTATATTCTTCCACTTGTTTATATCTTCTTCTATCTCTTTTTGCAATGTCCTGTACTTTTCTGAGAACAGGACTTTTGCCTCCTTGATTAAGTTTACTCCTAAGTATCTTAATTTTTCTGTTATAATGGTAAATGGGATTGTTTGTTTAGTTTCTTTTCCTGAGTATTCATTATTGGTGTCTAAAAAAAAGCCAGAGATTTCTGAGCGTTAATTTAAATCCTGCTACATTGCCAAATTCAGTTATTAAATCTAGAAGGTTTTTGTTGGAGCCTTTAGGATTTTCTAGTATAATATCATGTCATCTGCAAATAATGAGAGTTTTACTTCCTCCTTTCCAATTTGGATACCTTTTATTTCTTCTTCATGTCTGATCGCTGTGTCTAGGACTTCCAGTACTATGTTGAATAAGAGTGGTGAAAGTGGACATCCCTGTCTTGTTTCTGTTCTTAGGGGAAATGTGTTTTAATTTTTGCCCATTGAGTATAATGTTTGCTGTAGGTTTGTCACCTATGGCCTTTATCATGTTGAGATATGCTCCCTCTATTCCCCCTTTGTTGAGGGTTTTTATCAAAAATGGCTGTTGGATTTTGTCAAATGCTTTTTCTCTGTCATGTGATTTTTGTCTTTCATTTTGTTTATGTGATGTATTGATTGATTTGCAAATATTGTACCAGCCTTGCATCCTTGGAATAAATCCCACTTGGTTACAGTGTATGATCTTTTTAATATATTGCTGGATCTTATTTGCTAATATTTTGTTAAGGATTTTAGCATCTATGATCATCAGAGATATTGGCCTGTAATTCTCTTTCTTTGTAGTGTCTTTATCTGGTTTTGGAATCAGGATAATGCTGGCCTTATAAAAAGAGCTTGGAAGTGTGCCTTCCTCTTGAATATTTTGGAATAGAGGAGTATAGGTATTAGTTCTTCTTTGAATGCTTGGAAAAACTCCCCTCTGAAGCCATTCAGACCCAGGCTTTTGTTTTCTGGGGGTCTTTTGATTACTGCCTCTATTTCATCAATTGTTATTGTCTATTCAGGTTTTCTATTTCTTCCTGATTCGGTTTTCGGAGATTGTGTTTTTCTAGGAATTTGTCCAGCTTGTTGGCATATAGTTGTTCATAGTTATACAATCCTTTTATTTCAGTGGTATCAGTGGTTACTTCTCCGCTTTCGTTTTTTGTTTTAGTTATTTGGATCCTCTCCTCTGTTTCTTTTTGAGTCTGGCTAATGGTTCATCAATCTTGTTTATCCTTTCAAAGAACCAGCTCTTGGTTCTTTGATTATACATATAATATATATTATTCTCTATGTCATTTATTTCTGCTCTAATCTTTATTATTTCCTTCCTTCTACTTACTCTTTTGTTGGCTTTTTTTGTAGTTCTTTTTCTAGTTATTTAGGTTGTAGGGTTAGTTTATTGTTGATCTTGTTTTTTGAGATAGGTCTGCAGTGCTGTGAACTTCCCTATCAGTACTGCTTTTGGTGTGTCCCAGAGATTTTGGGTTGTTGTGTGTTCATTGTCATTTGTTTACAGGAAGTTTTTCATTTCTCTCTTGATCTTGTTGGTAACCCATTCATTGTTTAATAATGAATATTTAGCCTCTATATATTTGACTGTTTTCTGGTATTTTTTTCTGTAGTTGATGTCTAATTTCACTCCACTGTGTCCTGAGAATACTCTTGATATTATTTCAATCTTCTTGAATTTGTTTTTTGTCCAGTCTATCTTTGTGAATGACCTGTGTGCACTTGAGAAGAATGTATATTCGGCAGCTTTGGGGTGAAATGTTCTATAAATATCAATTACACCCATTTGATCCACTGTGTCCTTTAGAGACACTGTTTCCTTATTAATTTTTTGTCTGGAAGATCTATCCAGTGAAGTCAGTGGAGCGTTAAAAGTCCCCTACTATGATTGTATTGGTGTCCATCTCTCTTTAAAGTCCTCTAGGATTTTTAAAAATTATATTTAGGTGCTCCTATATTGGGTGCATACATGTTTACCAGGGTTATAACCTCTTGTTGGATTTATCCCTTTAGTATTACATAGTGACCTTTGTTGTCTCTTTTGATAGCCTTGGTTTTGAAGTCTGTTTTGTTGGATATGAGTATTGCTACTCTAGCTTTTTTTTTTCTTTTCATTTCCATGGAAAATTTTTTCCTATCCATTCACTCTCATCTTGTGTGTGTCTTTTGTTCTGAGGTGGGTTTCTTGTAGACAGCATATAGTTGCATCATGTTTTTGTATCCATTCAGGTACCCTATATCTTTTGATTGGTTCATTTAGTCCATTTACATTTAAGGTTATTATTGATAGGTATTTGTTTATTGCCATTTTAATTAGGTATGGCTAGGTTTCTTTATTCTTCTCATTAGAGAAGTTTCTTTAGCATCTCTTGTAATGCTGGGTTGGTGGTGATGTACTCCTTAGCTTTTTTTTTTTTTTGTCTGGGAAGCTCTTTATTTGACCATCTATTTTGAATGATAGCCTTTCTGGATATAGTAATCTTGGTTTCCATTACCTTGAATACTTCATGTCATTGCCTTCTGGCTGGTAGAGTTTCTGATGAGATAGCAAATGTTAGCCTTATGGGAACTCCTTTGTAGTTAACGGTTTGCTTTTCTCTTACTGCCTTAAAGAGTCTCTCTGTGTCTTTAATTTTTGCCATTTTAATTATGATGTGTCTGGGCATGGGCCTATTTGGGCTCTTCTTGCTTGGGGTTCTCTGTGCCTCCTGGATTTGTATGACTTTTTCCCTTACCAGGTTAGAGAAGTTTTCTGTAATTATTTTTTTAAATACCTTTTCTATTCCTTTCTCCCCTTCTGTCTATTCTGGCACACCTGCATTCAAATATTGTTTCATTTCATGTTGCCCTATAGTTCCCTTAAGCTGTCCTCTTGTTATTTAATTGTTTTTTCTTTTTGGTTTTGTGATTGAATGATTTTTTTTTTTTTTCAGCTCTGTCATCTACTTCACTGATTTGGTCCTCAACTTCCCCTAATCTGATGTGTATTCCTTTTAATGTGTTTTTTTATTTGTTCTATATCACTCTTTATTTCCAACTGTCCTTTTTTCATAGTTATATATCTTTTTCATGCTGTTGAGCATCTTTACTATAATTATTCTGAAGTCTGTTTCAAATAAGTTTCTTATTTCTGTTTCATTTATATCTTCTTCTGGAGAATTCTCTTGTTTTTTCATTTGTGAGTTGTTTCTTTGTTTCCTCATTTTGGTTACCTGTTTGTATTTGTGACTATATGTTAGGTATATCTGCTATGCCTCTCAATCTCTAGTGTAGTACAGTGCCAAAGGCTATTTCTGACTAGTTAGATCAGGCAAAGACTCAAAAGCCTCCAGAGACCACCTCTGGCTGCAGACTGATAGGATTCCTCTTGATCTGCCCTCA
>PVJN01013013.1:0-49828 GCA_004026805.1 Lasiurus borealis | reverse complement strand
AGAGACCTTATAAGCATGGTTTTGAACTCTATATCCAGTCGTTTTTTTTCCTCCATTTCTTTTGTTTTTGGTCCCTTCCCTTGTTTTGGCATTTTCACTATGTCGGGGAAACTTTTTTACTTGCAAGACCACAGAAGCCTCTGTTGAGCTTGGGATGGGTGGAGTCTCAGGGCTTAAGGGACTGCCTTGCCTTCCAGTCAGCCCCGCCCTCCACGGCCCCCGAGTCTCACCTGACTGGGTAATGGCTGGAGTGGTCCTTGTGCGCGCGCGCGCTCGCAGTGCCTCCAGACCGCTGCCTTTCCAGCTCCCCTGCTCCCCTGCGCACCAGGACCACACGAGTCTAGGTCTCCAGGGTTTCGCCGGAAACAGGGGCCCAGTGGACTCAGAAGTGGCGCAGTTGGGAGGGTCTGTCTCCCGCCCAGTAGCAAAAGCCAGAGGCATAATCAGCAATCTGTCCTCAGTGTGGCGCTGGCGCCCTGTGTGTGCGCGCGTACGAGCCGAGCCGCGGCGACTCCCCTAAGTTTCTGTGCACTTCTCCCTTTTCACAGTCCAAACTCCCCCCGTATGAGTTTCTGCTGGATCTGGGGTTTAGTGTCGTAGGATAAGGGGTTCAATACCGTTGGGGGTCTCCGTTTCCCTCCCGTCAGAGAAAGCCAGCCAGGTACTCGGGCACCCGCTCTCTCAGCACGTGCGTCCCCGTACCTCAGCTTTTTGCAGTTCCTCTGGGTGTCTGTGAGCCCCTCTCTTTCCCTCCAGCTGTAGAACTTCCACTCAGCCTGCTTTCCTGTGGTTCTGGATGATGTCCGTTCTGTCTTTTAATTGTAGTTTTGAAATTGTTGTGCGAGGCAGCAGTGTAGGTGTTTACCTATGCCGCCATCTTGGCTCCTCCAACCCTTTGCATTTGGATGGCACACTTGCCTCCAGACGGTAGGAGCCACAGCTATGCTTATCAGAAAAGCAAATAAGTTAAACCCTAGGGCAGTAACTAATCCTAACTGCCCCACATGAGGTTGAGGCTTTACTCGGGAACACACTAGAGCACTGGAAGTCAAACACTCGAGTCACCCAGTTTCAGGCTCCCTGGTAGACAAAGATAAATCATAATAATTTATACTGATAGCAGGTATGCATTTACAATGGCTCGTGTACATAGTGCTATTTACAAAGAAAGGAGTCTCCACAGAAGCAAGAGGGGACGGGGCCACAGTTGAAGCTGCATGGGAGGCTGCCCTAAAACCAGTTCTGCCTCTACAGATTCTAATGATTCTTCTAGACCCTGATCTACCCAATCTAGAAAAGCTGAAATCCATAACCAGTCTTTATTCAAGTTCTTACAGACTTTACAGTCTACCCTGGAAGCAATCCAGAAGCACATCTGAGACGATCTGCCTGTACCAACTTCTGATCCGATTCATCCCTTCCACCCTGGTGACTCTGTTTGGGTAAAGAAATTTGCCACCTAAGGATTGACTCCTACATGGAAAGGACCACCTTCATGGAAGTCCAGGTCAATAAAATCCTAGCGTGTCTTCATTACACATGGCTTAAGACAGCTCAGGAAAAATAGAGAGTCTGAGGCTTTTCAGACTCTCTAAAGATTACTCTTGACCCTCATTCTGGGCCTTTATCATATAAGTAGGCCCACTAATTTATTAGGCATATAATTAAAATTATAGTTCTCAGAGGTAAATATAACTTGACAATGACTAAGAGTCAATGATTTGACTTATACACATAAAACCAGTGGGGAATGAAACATCCATCTTATATAAAAACTGCTATTTGGCTTCTGTAAATGTTTGCCTGCTTAAGTAATAAGGAAAATAAGACTATTCTTCCTTCAGAGAGGCCATTAAACCTACATGGACAAAATTATCTGTGCTGGCACCAGGCCAGGACTTTGGTTGAGGTCTCAAGGCCTCAGCAAATGTGGGGGTGGGGGGGACCCTTAAAGAACTTGCAAAGTGGCGGGAAAGATCCCATATTTGGGAGACAAAGAAGGTAAAAACATATAAATAGGGAAAATTTTTGCATGTTAAGGCCCAGAATTTGAGAAAAATTTTCTTCTTGACCTGTGTGTAATAAATGTAACTCCACACTCTCTGAGCATTGTTTGATTATTCCAGTTCTCTGTAACAGTGTGAGTTCTTTATATATTTTTTATATTTAGCCCCATATCAGAGATGTTGTTTGCAATTATCTTCTCCCATTTGATTTTAATTTTGTTGACAGTTTCTTTTGCTGTGTAGAAACTTTTAAATTTGATTTATACCCACTCATTTATTTTTGCTTTTACTTATCTTTCCTTTGGGGACCAAATTCCAAATTTAAACCTACTCCTAACCCTAAACTAACCCTAATCTCAAACTGTAATCAGAACTTAACCCTAAAGTTAAAACCAGTCCTAACCCTAATTCTAAACCAAATGATAAAGCAAAATACAAATATAGCTCTCACCCTTATTCTAAACCTAAACCTAATTAGAACCTAAACCTTAACTCTAACCCTAACCTAAGACTAACTGTAAACTTAACCATAATCCTAAACTTAACTCTAAACTTAAACCAAAATCTTATCATTACCATAATACTGAAGTTAACTTGGACCTTAAACCTTAATTGCCACACTAACCCTAATCATATTTTTAATACTAAATTTAACATCAACCCTAACTCTAAACCCTAACAATACCCTAAACAGTTTACTTTTCAACCAAATTATAACCCTAACTTTATCTCTTAATCATAATCTAAACTAAACTTAATCTTACCCCTAAGCCTTGCCTTTACCCTAAACTTAAACCTAATAGAAAACCTAACCATATTTCTAATTACACTCTAAACCTAAACTTAACTATGACCTTGACCTAACTCTATTTAAACCCTAAACCTAAACCTATCACTTAACCTAACACTCACCACAACCATAAAATGAACCCCTTAACCTTAAACTTAATTGTAACTAAAACCATAACACATTCACAGTAAATTCTAATCCTAAATTCTAATCCTAACTCTAAACTTAAATCAACCCATAACCCTAATTCTCACCCTAACCTAATCCTAACCATAACCCTGACCTAACTATAAAAACCCTAAAGCTAAACTAAGTCTTAACCTTAACCCTAATCTTAAATTTACTTCTAACACTAATCCTAACTGTAACCATAAACATATCCTATCCTAAATCCTAACTACAACCCTAAATCTAAACCCAATACTAACCCTAGTCTCTAACCTTAACACTAAATGCTAAATCTTATTTTAAATCAAACTCTGTTACTAACACTAATCTAACACAAATGTTAAATATAACAATAAACCTAAATTCTAATTGTAACTTTGACCCTAATACTAACCCTTACTTTAAAATTAACATTAAACCATAATCCTAAATCCTAACCCGGTACAAAACCTAACCTAACACTAAAACTTATACTAAATCTGAACCTACCACTACCACTAACCAAACATTAAACCTAATTCTAACCAAAACCCAAAGTAAACTTAAACACAACTAAAACTTACCTAACCCTAACATTACCACTAACCATAAGCCAAAACCTGGGGTGCTGTCAGGATCATGGTGGAGTGAGAAGATCTTTTGGTGTCCCTCCTTAAAGTTACAAGTTGGACAACTATATTTCAACAAAGGATTCATTTAGCAGCACAAGAATATGTCTTAGAGATACATACATCGAGCCCTATGAAGGCGGGCATATGGGAGCCAGCATGAGAAGCAGGAGGGGATTAAGGTAGAGACAGGGCACAGACACAGCCCAGCTGCCATGGGGAAGGGGAAGGAATCTCTGCAGTCCTCAAGGCACACTGGCGGGCCAGAGGGGAGAGCAGCTTTCCAGCCTGAGGAGCAGCAGTTGCAGCCAAATTGGGGTGGAGATGTGGCACAACATTTTGGCAGCAGCAAACTAGTACCATTACTGGCAAGAGGCAAAGCCCCAGTTAAATGCATCTCCCACCTTCCACAGTGCACCCCTACCACACGCATTGCGGTGGACCCTGGTAGAGGCAGTAGGGACTGCTCAAGTAGCTCAGTGTGGCTGGCAGCCCCTAGTAACAGAGGAAGCACAGAGAACTCCCACACCTGGACCCCCATTGCTGGCCACTTTAAAGGTGTGGACACTGAGATGAGTGACCTGGACACCGAGGGAATGCCCACCTCTTCAGGACTTACATGTATTTCGCACTATGGAGTTGACACTGCCACACTGTTACCCCGGAGGTGAAGGTAGTGCCTGTAAGGAAAAACAAAAACGTGCACGATAGCACCACCTACTGGAAAAGAAAAGGAAAACTTTCACTAAACCAACCTGCTGAAAAGTAGGTTGGTTTAAAAGTAAATTAGTATCTAAAACGATATAGGTTTGCCAAGATCGGTGTCGCTCAGTGGATAGAACGTCGGCCTGCGGACTGAAGGGTCCCAGGTTCGATTCTGGTCAAGGGCATGTATCTTGGTTGCAGGCATTTCCCCAGTAGGGGATGTGCAGAAGGCATCTATCGATGTTTCTAACTCTCTATCCTTTTCCCTTCCTTTCTGTGAAAAATCAATAAAATATATTAAAAAAATAAAACGATATAGGTTTGCCCTAGCTGGTTTGAGTTGGTGGATAGAGTGTCCACCTGTGGACTGAGAGGTTCCAGGTTTGATTCCAGCCAGTGGCACATACCCAGGTTGCATTCTCGAACCCCAGTTGGGGGACATGCAGGAGGCAGCCACTCAATGATTCTCTCTCATCATTGATGTTTCTATATCTCTTTCCCTCTCCTTTCCTCTCTGAAATCAATAAAAATATATTTTAAAAAATAAATAAAATGATATAGGTTTCAGGTGTATAATTCTATAATATATCATTTGTATATTGTGTTGTGTGTTCACACCTCAGGTCAGGTCTCCTTCCATAACAGTTTATCCTCCTTATTCACTCTTCCTCCTCCTCCCTCAACCCCTAAATAAATTCAATAATAAATAAAATCAGTGAATAAATGTAGAACTTTACCAGAGATATCACAACTATAAAAAACACACCAAATACAAATTCTGGAATTTAATAATTCATTAAATGAAATGAAGAATGCATTAGAGAGCATGAACAGAGCTGGCCAGGCAAAAGAGAGAATTGGTGAACTCAAAGATAGAAATCGAGAAATGACTCAGTTGAATGAAGACAGAAAACTGAGAGTTAAAAAAAGAAAGAACCCTACAAGAACTATCTAACTCCATTAGAAAGAGCAACATAAAGATAATGGTATACCAGAAGGAGAAGAGAGGGAAAAGGGAACAGAGGGATTAAACAAATGATCAATGAGAACCTCCCAAATCTATCAAAGAGCTGGACCCTCATATTCAAGAAGCTAATAAGATACCTAATAATCTCAATGCAGGAATACCTACTTCAGAACACATTATATTAAAAATTGAAAAGTTACAATTCTCATGGCAGCCTGAGAAAAAACTGTAACCTACAAAAGAAGCATCATTAGATTATAATCAGCTTTTCATCAGAACACTTATCAGCTAGGAGAGAGTGGAATGAAGTATTCTAAATATTGTAAGAGAGAAACCACAAGTCAAAAACAATAGATCCAGACAAATTTTCCTTTCAATATAAGGAAGAAATAAGGGCTTTTCCAGACAAATGAAAGCTGAGGAAACTTGCTATCACAAAATCTGAATTACAGGAAATGTTGAAAGGAGCTCTTATACATGAACAAAAAGATAAAAGTATACAAAACTTTGAGCAAGATGAGAAAAAAACACAAGTAGGATATTGCAACCCTATTTCAGAATAGTGAATTAATAACATAATGATTAAATGGGGGAAAGCATTTTTTAAAAGGTTAACCTCTGCAATTTAGAAACAAATGCACTTAAAAGGGGATAGTTTGTGACAACAAAAACATAAAGGGAGGAGAAGGACTGACCTTGCACATGTGAATTAAGATGAGGTGCTCAGAAAAGCCCAGTTGGAGCATCATCCCATACAGTGAAAAGTCGAAGGCTCAATTCCCGGTCAAGGCAAATATCTAAGTTGTGGGTTTGGTCCCTGGTTGAGTATGTTCAAAAGGTATGATCGCTGTTCCTCTCTCACATCAATGTTTCTCTTTCTTTAAAATCAAACATATCCTCAGGTGATGATTTAAAAAAATAATAAAATGCACTCAGAAAAAAAAAAAGAAATATTGTATCTGAGACTTTTACACAAATCTAATGGTAACCACAAAACAAAAATTCAAAGTTGAGAAAAAAAATTTAAAACCAGTGTTACCCCAATAAATTAATAAAAAAAGAGGAATTTGAGAAAAATATCATGGAAAACCACCAAATTACACAGAAAAAGAATGAAAAAGAAATAATGAAGATATAGAGCAACCAGAAAACAGACAAAATGGCTTTAGTAAGTCCTCCTATATCAATACTCATCCTAAATGTAAATGGAATGAACTTATGCACCAAAAGGCAGAGAATTAGTGGGATGGATTTAAAAACAAGACCTAACTACAAATTGCCTTCACGAGACTCATCTCAGCTCCAAGGAGAAACTGTAAAGGGGTAGAAGATGATACTTTCAGCAAATGGCAGCCAAAGAAAAGTGGATATAGCAGTATTTATGTCACACAAAGTAGATTTCAGGTAAAAAAAAAAAAAGGTAATATTTTAGAGAAATTATAAAGCAAGTAAAAAAAGACATAACACTATCACTATCTATTTACCAAACCTGAGAGCACCAAATTACATAAAAGAATTACTAACATACCTAAAGAGAGAAAATCACAAATGTATAATTATAGCAGGGGACCTGAATACCCTTTAGATAGCAATGGGCAGATTATCCAAGCAGAAAGTCAATTAGGAAATACTGGCTTTAAATAACACATTACACTAAAAGGACATAACTGATATTTTTAGGACTTTCCATTCCCAAATGACAGGATATACATTCTCAATTGTACAAAATTATTCTCAAAAGTAGGTTGGTGCAAAAAAAAAAAAAAAAAAAAAACCAAACCTAGTATCAATAATTTTAAAAAATTGAAATAATACCAAGCATATTTTCTGACCATAATGGTATGAAACTGAAAATTAATTACAAAAAGAAAGCTTAGAAAACCACAAATATGTGGAGATTAAACAACGTGCTACTGCACAACTAGTGGGTCCAAGTAGAAATAAAAGGAGAAATCAAAAGATACATAAAGACAAATGACAATATGACATCAACATTTTGGGGA
This sequence comes from Lasiurus borealis, assembly GCA_004026805.1. Classification (NCBI taxonomy): domain Eukaryota; kingdom Metazoa; phylum Chordata; class Mammalia; order Chiroptera; family Vespertilionidae; genus Lasiurus; species Lasiurus borealis. The sequence goes on along the minus strand of PVJN01013013.1, from coordinate 42,581 downwards.
TGCAGCAAAATCGGTATTGAGATGGAGATTTATAGCATTACAGGCCTACTTTAAGAAGCAAGAAAAACCTCAAATAAATAATCTGACATTATATTTTAAAGAAATAGGGAAAGAAGAATAAATCCCAAAGTCAATAGAGGGGAGGAAATAAGATCAGAACAGAATAAATAGAGAACAAAAAGACAATAGAAAAATAAAACATAATGAAACAAAGAGCTAGTTCTTTGAAAAGATAGATAAAATTGAAAATCCTGGGCTAGACTCACTAAGAATAGATGAGAAGAGACTCAAATAAAATCAGAAAGAGGAGAAGTTATAATGGACACCACAAAAATACTAAGAATTATATAAGAATACTATGGGAGGCTATAAATTCTAAATTTAGAAAAAATGATTAAATTCTTAAAAATATATATCCTTCCTAGAGTAAACTATGAAGAACTGGATAACATAAATAGACTAATCACTAGTAAAAAAAATTTTTTTTTGAAAGAGTACTTTTCAAAGTTCCCCAAAAACAAAAGCCCAAGACCAGATGGCTTCATTGATGAATTCTATTAAACATTCAAAGATGATTTAATACCAGTCCTTCTCAACCTCTTTCAAAATATGGAAGAAGAGACAATACGTCCTAACTCATTTAATGAGACCAACATAACCCTGATACCAAAACCAGGCAAGGGGGAAAAAATTACAGGACAATATCTCTGATGAACATAGACACAAGAATCTTAAAAGACTAGCAAATCAAATACAACAGTGAATTAAAAGGATAATACATCACTCTCAATTGGGTTTCATTGCAGGGATGCAAGGATGTTTCAACATACATAAATAGATCAATGTGATACAGAGAATTAACTAAATAAAAGGCAGAAATCAAATGATTAGAAAAAGCATTTGATAAGATAAAAACATTCATTTATGATTAAAACAGTCAATAAAATGGATATAGAAGGAAAGTACCTCAGCATAATAAAGGCCATATATAACAGCCCTCAGCTAATATTCTCAGTGGTGAAAAACTGAAAGCTTTCACTCCATTTACAATTGCAAACAAAGGTAAAATACATTGGAATAAACTTAATGAACGAAGTGAAGGCCTTATACACTGAAAATTACAAGACATTGAAAGAAATATAAGAAGACACAAAGAAATAGCAAGATATTACTTAGTCATAGATTAAAAGAATTAACATTGTTAAAATAGCCATATTACCCAAAGCAATATAAGCATTTAGTGCAATCTCTATCAAAATCCCAATGACATTTTCCACAGAAATAGAACCACAAAACCTCAAATTCGTATGGAACTACAAAAAATTCTGAATGGCCAAAGTAATCCTGAGGAAAAAGAACAAAGCTGGAGGTAACACATGCCCTACAATAATCAAAACAGTATCATATTGACAGAAAAACACAGAACAATAGAACAGATTTGAGAGCCCTGAGATAAACCAACACATATATGGACAACTAATATTCAACTAACCAAAAACAAACAATTGAGAAAGGAAAGCCTCTTCAGTAAATCATGTTGGGAAAACTGGAAAGCCACATGTAAAATAATGGAAACTAGACTGCTTCCTGACACCATGCACAAAAATGAACTTAAAAAATGTATGTAAGTTAAATATAAGATGTGGAACAATAAAATAAATAGAAGAAAACATAGGCAATAAACTGTGGACCAGGGTTTTAGAGGGATTTTTGTGAACTTGACCACAAAGCAAAGGAAGTAAAAGCAAAAATGAACTAAAAACACTTCTGCATAGCATAAGAAATTATCAATAAAACAAAAAGGCAACCAACTGAATAGGAAAAGATATTTGCAAACAATTCCTCTGATAAGGGGCTAATCAAAATGTATAAACTTCTTATATTTTTACCTGGAGAATTTCTATTTGTTCCATTTTATAAATTCTCTTTATCGATGCTCCCTATTTGGTGATACATTGTTCTCAAGCTTTTCTCTAGTTGTGTACCTGGTTTCTTAGAGCTCTTTTAGCATATTTGAAATGACTGATTTAATGTCTTTATCTATTAACTCCAACATCTGGGCTTCCTGAAGAATATTATATTGATTTTTTTTTAGATTTAATATTTTTTAATTTTTTTAATTTTTATTTTTTTACATGTGTCCTTATTCTCTATTACCCTCTGCCTCCTCTCATGCCTGTTATAGTAATAATAATGATAAAATATAAATATAAAATAAGAATTGAGTGTGACATATTAGTGAGTGAAATAAAATGTAAACGCATTTAACGTGATGTGCATATTCAAAGAAGTTTGTACCCCACATATAAAGATCAGATAGCAGGACTCCTGAGACCCGCTGATAAGACATACTGAAGACACACTGAAGACGCCCAATTGAGCACATAAAAGGGAACAAGCTCCGAAGAAGATGAGAGCTCCTTGTCTGCTCCTCCACAGACGGTCGCTCTCCGCTCCCCTTCCTGCATCCTGCCTGAACTCTGAGCTCTGCCGTGGACCGTGGGTCCGAACCGTGAGACACAAGCCGAGGCCTCTACAAGACGCTGAGCAGCAGCTGCAATGTCCAACGTCCAGTGTGTGTGTCTGTCAGCGCGGATCCCCGGGTGGCCTGCCGAGGTCTGGAAACCACCAGGACTCTGGTAAATAAACCGCGTGTGATTCGTGCATGGCATGTCTGTCTCCTGTGTAATTTATGCTCAGCCAATATTTAATAAGTGCCCTGATTCATCTGCATAAGTCCATTCTATTAGCAGAGGACACTCTTGGCCACCTGTGCTTACATCCCTATAGGAGAAATGGGGATAATGCCCGCCCCCACCATGTCTGTGTCCATTGATTAGACTCATATGCATGTACCAAAATCCCTCTGTTGATCTCTCCCCCTTACTCTCACCGACGCACAACTTCCCTGAGGTTTGATGTTCTGATCAACGTTTCTCAGTCTCTGGATCTGTTCTTGTTCATCAGTCTATGCCACTTATAATATTCCACAAATGAGTGAGATCATGTGATATTTATCTTTCTCTGCCTGGCTTATTTCACTTAGCATAATACTTTCCATTTCCATCCATGTTGTTGCAAGTGATAGGAGCTCTTTTTTTTTTTTTACAGCAGTGTAGTATTCCATTATGTAGATGTACCATAGTTTTTTTATCCACTCATCTGCTGATGGGCACTTAGGCTGTTTCCAAATCTTAGCTATGGTGAATTGTGCTACTATAAACATAGGGGTGCATATTATCCTTTCTGATTGGTGTTTCTAGTTTCTTGGGATATATTCCTAGAAGTGGGATCACTGGGTGGAATGCGAGTTCCATTTTTAGTTTTTTGAGGAAATAACATATTGTTCTCCACAGTGGCGGCACCAGTCTGCATTCCCACCAGCAGCAGTGCAAAAGAGATCCGTTTTCTCTGAATCCTCACCAACACTTGTCATTTGTTGATGATAGTCATCCTGACAGGTGTGAGATGGTACCTCGTTGTTGTTTTGATTTCCATCTCTCTGATGATTAGTGACTTTGAGCAGGTTTTTACATCTCTTGGCCTTCCTTCGGCCTTCTTTTGAGAAATGCCTACTTAGATCAGTTGCCCATTTTTTTTATTGGGTTTTTTTAATCTTCTTTTTGTGAAGTTGTATGAGTTCTCTGTAAATGTTAGAGATTAAATGCTTATCGTTGATATAGTTGGCAAATATGATCTCCCATGCAGTGAGCTTTCTTGTTTTGTTGATAGTTTCCTTTCATGTAGTTCCATTTGTTTATTTTTTCTTTAGTTTCCATTGCCCTAGGAGCAGTATCAGTGAAGAAATTCCTTCTGCATATGTTGGATATTTTGCTGCCTGTGGATTCCTCTAGTATTTTTATGGTTTCCCATCTTATGTTTAAGTCCCATATAGGTCTTTTACCTCCCAAATTATCCATTTTCAGTTTATTTTTTGTGTATGGTGTAAATTGGGAGTCTAGTTTCATTTTTTTGCATGTATCTATCCAATTTTCCCAACGCCATTTGTTGAAGAGAGGGTTTTGACTCCATTGTATGTTCATGCCTCCTTTGTCAAATATTAATTGGGCATAGAAGTTTGGGTTGATTTCTGCGTTCTCTATCGTATTCCATTGATCTATGTGTCTGTTCTTGTGCCAGTACCAGGCTGTTTTGAGAACAGTGGCTTTGTAATACAGCTTGAAATTTGGTATTGAGATACCACCTACTTTGTTCTTCTTTCTCAGGATTGCAGTGGTTATTCGAGGTCTGTTTTTATTCCAGATGAATTTTTGGAAAGTTCATTCTAAATCTGTGAAGTATGCCTTTGGTATTTTAATGGGGATTGCATTAAATTTAGAGATTGCTTTGGGTAGAATGGACATTTTGATGATGTTGATTCTACCAGTCCATGAACATGTTATGTTCTTCCGTTTATGTTTTCCTCTACCTCTTTTTTTCAGTGTCATGTAGTTTTCTGCATACAGGTCTTTTACCTCCTTAATTAAGTTTATTCCTAGGTATCTTAATTTTTTTTGGTGCAATGGTAAGGGGATTGCTTTTTTAGTCTCTCTTTCTGTAAGTTCACTATTGGTATATAGAAATGCCAAAGATTTCTTGGTGTTGATTTTGTATCCTGCTACATTGCTGAATTCATTTAGCAAGTCTAATAATATTTTGATGGTGTCTTTAGGGTTTTCTATGTAAAGTATCATGTCATCTGCAAATAAAGACAGTTTTACTTCTTGTTTTCCTTTATGGATACCTTTTATTTCTTTTTCTTGTCTGATAGCAATGGCTAATACTTCCAGCACTATATTGAATAGGATTGGTGAGAGTGGTGTCCCTACCTTGTTCCTGTTTTTAGGGGAAATAGTTTTAGTTTTTTTGCCCAATAAGTATGATTTTGGCTATGGGTTTGTCATATATAGCTTCTATTATGTTGAGGTATTATCCTTCTATTCCTACCTTGCTGATAGTTTTTTTTATAAAGAAAGGGTGTTGGATTTTGTCAAATGCTTTTTCTGCATCAATTGATATGACTATGTGATTTTTATCTCTCAATTTGTTTATGTGATGTATCACGTTTATTGATTTGCAAATATTGTTCCATCCTTGCATCCCTGGGATAAATTCTATTTGGTCATGGTGTATGATCTTTCTGATGTACTGCTGGATTTGATTTGCTAGAATTTTGTTGGGGATTTTGGCATCTATGTTCATGAGGGCTATTTGTCTGTAATTCTCTTTCATTGTGTTTGTTATCTTTATCTGGTTTTGGTATTAGGGTGAGGCTGGCTTCATAGGAGTTTGGAAGTGTTCCTTTCTCTTGAATTTTCCAGAATAGTCTGAGGAGGATAGGTTTTAGTTCTTCCATAAATGTTTGGTAAAATTCCCTTGTGAATCTGTCTGGCTTTTGTTTGCTGGAAGCTTTTTGATGACTGCTTCAATTTCCTCCATAGTTATCAGTGAATTGAAATTTTTAGAATCTTCCTGAGTGAGTTTTGGAAGGTTGTGTTTTTCTAGGAATATGTCCATTTCCTCTAGGTCGTGAAATTTGTTAGAATAAAGTTCTTCATAATATTTTTTAACAATCCTTTGTATTTCGGTGGGATCTATTGTTATTTCATCTCTCTCATTTCTGATTTTGGGTCTTCTCTCTTTGCTTCTTGGTGAGCCTGGCTAGGGATTCATCAATCTTGTTTATTCTTTCAAAGAAACAGCTCTTGATTTTGTTGATCTTTTGTATTGTTTTTTTTAGTCTCTGTGTCATTCATTTCTGCTCTGATCTTTATTATTTCTTTCCTTCTGCTCACTGTGGGCTTTTCTTGTTGCTCTTTTTCTAATTCTTTGAGTTGTTGAGTTAGGTGATCCATTACCATTTTTTCTTGTTTTTTGAGGTAGGCTTGTAGAGCTATAAATATCCCTCTCAGCACTGCTTTCTTGTATCCCATAGCATTTGTATTGTTGTGTTTTTATTGTCATTAGTATTCAGGATATTTTTATTGATTTAATTTTTTAATAAATCTTTATTGTTCAGCTTATTACAATTTTTCTTCCTTTTCCTCCCAAGAGCTCCCCTCCACCTGGCTACCACCATACCCTCTGCCTTTACCTTCTGCCCCCCATTGTCCTCATCAATATGTGTATGATTTATGTCCAGTCTCTCCCTGCACCCCACACCTCTTTCCCCTGAGTATTATCAGTCCACTCCCTTTCTATGCCCTAAATCTATTATATTCATCAGTTTTTTCTGATCATCAGAATTTCAATTCACTTGACTTTTAGATTCACTTGCTGATTGATCTGTATTTGTTGTTCATAATTTTTACCTTTACTGTTTTCTTCTTCCTCTTCTTAAAGAATACCTTTCAGCATTTCATATAATACTGATTTGCTGTTGATTAACTCCTTTAGTGTTTTCTTATCTGTGAAGCTCTTTATCTGACCTTCAATTCTGAATGATAGCTTTTTTGGGTAGAATAATCTTTGTTGTAGGTTCTTATTATTCATCACTTGGAATATTTCTTGCCACCCCTATCTGGCCTGCATCGTTTCTGTTGAGAAATCAGCTGACAATCATATGGGTGCTCCCTTGTAGGTAATTAACTGTTTTTCTCTTGCTGCTTTTAATAGTCTCTCTTTGTCTTTTGATCTTGGTATTTTAATTATGATTTGTCTTGGTATGATCCTCTTTGGATTCCTTTTTTGCGGGGGTTCGGGGGGGATGGGTTCTGTGTGCTTTCTGGTCTTGTAAGGCTATTTCTTTCACTAGGTGGGGGAAGTTTTCAGCCATTATTTCTTCAAATAGGTTTTCAGTATCTTGCTCTCCCTCTTCTTCTGGCACCCCCACAATTCTGATGTTGAAGTTGTCCCAGAGGCTCCTTACACTATCTTCACATTTTTTATTCTTTTTTCTCTTCCAGTGCAGTGTTTTTTGCTTCTTTGTATTTCAAATCTTTGACTTGATTCTTGTGATCCTCTAGTCTGCTGTTAGGTTTCTGTATAATATTTTTTATTTCAGTCAGTGTATGTTTAATTTCCAGTTGGTTCTTTTTCATCTCCTTTTGGGTCTCACTAAATTTATCCATTTTTTCTTGAAAATTCTTAAAAAACCTTATAACCGTGGTTTTGAACTCTATATTAAGTTGTTTGTTTCCCTCCATTTCTTTCGTTTGTGATCTGTTCTTTTGTCTCTGCATATTTCACTACTTCCCTGAGTTGGTAGAGTAGCTTTGTGTGATAGGTGTCCTATGTGACCCAGTAGCTCTGCCTCCCCAGTTACCTGAGGTGGACACTCTTGGTGCACCCTTTGTGAACTGTGTGTACAGTCTTGTAATTAATCCTTGATTGTTGTTGAAATCACTGGGAAAATTGACCTCCAAGCCAATTGGTCGTGAGGATCAGCTGTGTCTGCACATATGCACTTGCCTCCAGACTTTCTGGTTCACCTCAGTTTCTGTTCACTCTAGGGACCTGTATGAGTCACTCAGGGTCTTACTAGAAACTTGTGTTCAGAGCAAATGGACCTGGATTTCAGTGCTGTTGGGAGGTTCTGTTTTTCTCCCACTAGAGAAAGCCAGTGGCACAATCAGTAATCAGCACTCTGTGTGTGCACTTTCGTATGCACTTCCACGCAAACTTTCTCAAGCCCCCAGACCTCTGTCTTTTGTGGCTCCCCTAAGATTCCCTGAACTCCTTCCTTTTCACAACAATCCAGACTCTCCCGTAAGCATCTCACCTGAATTTGGGATTCCGTACATTCAGAAGTGGGGTTCAGTGCAGTTGGGATTTTCCATCTCCCTCCCAGTAGAATTAGCCAGACAGACCATCCTCTGGCTGTCCTCTCCATGAGCGTGTCTTCATACCTTAGCTTTTTACAGCTCCTCTGAGTCTTTGTGAGTCCCTCTCTTTTATTCTAGTTGTAGAATTTTCACTCAGCCAGTTTTTCTGTGGTTCTGGATGGTGTCCATTCTGTCTTTTAGTTGTAATTTTGAAATTGTTGTGCGATGCAGCAGCTTAGATATTCCCTATGTGCCATCTTGGTTTCTCCAAATTTCTCCAGAATATTTTTAATTTCTTCTTTGATCTCATTTATAATCCAATCATTGTTTACTAACATGCTATTCAACTTCCCAGTGTCCGATTTTTTTGGAATGTTTTTATGTTTATTTATAATCTTATGCCATGGTGGTCTGAGAAAATGCTTGATATGATTTAAATATTTTTGAATTTGGGGAGACTTTGCTTGTGACCCAATATGTGGTCTATTTTTGAAAATGTCCCTTATGCACTTGAAAAGAATGTATAGTCTGTGGCTTTGAGGTGATATGCTCTGAAGATGTTAATTAGGTATATCTGATTTAGTGAGTTACTTAGAATTGCTGTTTCTTTGTTGATTTTTTGTTAGAGGATTTATCCATTGATGTCAGTGGTGTATTAAAGTCCCCTACTATGATTGTATTGTTGTCAATCTCACCCTTGGTATCTTCCAGGAGTTTTTTTTTTAATGTATTTAGGTACTCCTGTATTGGGTGTATATATGATTACCAGTTATATCTTCTTTTTTTAAAAAAAATCTTTATTATTCAGATTATTACATTTGTTTCTATTTTTTCCCCTCCATAGCTCCCCTCCACCCAGCTCCCACTCCTCCCTCTGCCCTTACCTCCCTCCCATTGACCTCATCCATAGGTGTATGATTTTTGTCCAGTCTCGCACTATACACCCCTCACCCCTTTCCCCTGAGAATTATCAGTCCATTCCCTTTCTGTGCTCCTGATTCTATTATATTCACCAGTTTATTCTCTTGATCAAATTTTTAATTCACTTAATTTTTAGATTCACTTGTTGATAGATATGGATTTGTTGTTCATAGTATTTTGTCTTTTACCATTTTCTTTTTCCTCTTCAAAAAGAGTACCTTTCAGCATTTCATATAATACTGGTTTGGAGTTGATGAAATCCTTTACCTTTTCTTCTCTGTGAAGCTCTTTATCTGAACTTCAATTCTGAATGATAGCTTTGATGGATAGAGTATTCTTGGTTGTAGGTTCTTGCTATTCATCACGTTTAATATTTCTTGCCACTCCCATCTGGCCTGCATCGTTTCTGTTGAGAAATCAGCTGAGTATGGGTGCTCCTTTGTAGGTAATGAACTGTTTTTCTCTTGCTGCTTTTAATATTCTCTCTTTGTCTTTTGCTCTTGGTATTTTAATTATGATGTGTCTTGGTGTGGTCCTCTTTGGATTCCTTTTATATGAGGTTCTATGTGCTTTCTGGACTTGTAAGTCTATTTCTTTCACCAAATGTGGGAAGTTTTCAGTCATTATTTCTTTAAGTAGATTTTCAGTATCTTGCTCTCTCTCTTCTTCTGGCACCCCCACAATTCTGATGTTGGTACACTTGAAGCTGTCCCAGAGGCTACTTACATTATCTTCACATTTTTGGATTCTTTTCTCTTCTTGCTTTTCCAGTTGAGTGTTTTTCTGTTTCTTTATATTTCAAATTTTTGACTTGATTCTTGCCTTTCTCTAGTCTGCTGTTAGGACTCTGTATACTATATTTTTTTTAATTTCAGTCAGTGTATGTTTACTTTCTAGTTGGTCCTTTTTCATCTCTAGTTGGACCTTTTCCATCTCTAGTTGGTCCTTTTCCATCTCTAGTTGGATCTTTTACATCTCTAGTTGGTACTTTTTCATCTCTTCTTGGCTCTCGCTAACTTTATCCAAGTGTTCTAGGATATTCTTGAAAAACCTTATAAGAGTGGTTTTGAACTCTATATCCAATCGTTTTTTTTTTCCTTCATTTCTTTTGTTTGTGATCCCTTTCCTTGTCTTGGCATTTTCACTATGCCGGGAGAACTTCTGTGTTGAATTCAGCCTTATAATACCAGACTTGCAAAACCACAGAAGCCTCTCTGTTGAGCTTGGGATGGGTGGAGTCTCAGGGCTTAGGGGTTGCCTTGCCTTCCAGTCGGCCCCACCCGCCATGGCCCCTGAATCTCACATGACATGGTAATCGCTGTCCTTGTGCGCACACACAGTGCCTCTAGACCGCTGCCTTTCCAGCTCCCCTGAGCTACAGGATCACACGAGTCTAGGTCCCCAGGGTTTCACCTGAAACTGGGACTTAGTGGAGTCAGAAGTAGCACAGTTCGGAGGGTCTGTCTCTCACCCATTCGCGAAAGCCAGCGGCACAATCAGCAGTCTGTCCTCTACGCGCAATGCCATGCAGGCCACCAAACCTCTGATCCCTTGCAACTCCCCCAAATTTCCGTGCACCTCTCCCTTTTCACAGTCCAAACTCACCCCGTGAGTTTTGGCTGTATCTGGGGTTTAGTGTCATAGGATAAGGGATTCAATGCCTTTAAGAGTCTCCGTTTCTCTCCTGCCAGAGAAAACCAGCCAGGTACTCCGGCACCTGCTCTCTCTACGCGAGTGTCTCCATACCTCAGCTCTTTGCAGCTCCTCTGGGTCTCCGTGAGCCCCTCTCTTTCCCTCTAGTTGTAGAATTTCCACTCAGCCAGCTTTCCTGTGGTTTTGGGTGATGTCTGTTCTGTCTTTTAGTTGCAGTTTTGAAATTGTTGTGCGAAGCAGCAGTGTAGGTGTTTTCCTATGCCACCATCTTGGATTCTCCAGTTATATCTTTTTGTTGAATTGCTCCTTTTAGTATTATGTAGTGGCCTTCCTTATCTCTTGTTAGGGCCTTTACTCTGAGGTCTATTTTATGAGATGTAAGTATTGCCACCCCAGCTTTTCTCTCATTTCTATTTGCCTGAAAAATATTTTTCCATCCCTTCACTCTCAGTCTGCTTGAGTCCTTTGCTTTGAGGTGGGTCTCTTGTAGACAGCAAATATTTGAGTCATGTTTTCTTATCCATTCAGCTACCCTATATCTTTTGATTGGTGTATTTAACCCATTTACGTTTAATGTTATTATTGACAAGTTCATGTTTGTTGTCATATTTTTCCTTAGTGTTTGTGTTTCTTCTTTCCTGTCTCTTTCTTCTTTTTACTGCAGTCCCTTTAGCATTTCTTGCATTGTTGGCTTGGTAGTGATAATCTCTCTTAGCTCTTTTTTGTCTGTGAAGCTCCTGATTCTACCTTCAATTTTGAATGATAGCCTTGCTGGGTATAGTATTCTTGGGTTTAGACCCTTGCTTTGCATCACTTAATATATTTCATTCTATTCCCTTCTGGCCTGGTGTGTTTCTCTTGAGAAATCAGTTGATATTCTAATAGGAGATCCCTTGTAAGTAACTTTCTGTCTCTCTCTGGCTGCCTTTAATATTCTTACTTTCTCATTAGTATTCACCAATTTAATTATGATGTGTCTTGGTGTCGGACTTTTGAGGTTCAGCCTGTTTGGGACTCTGTGTACTTCTTGGACTTGCATAGTTTTTTTCTTGCCAATATCAGGGAAGTTTTCTGTCATTATTTCTTCAAATAGGTTTTCTATTCCTTGCTTATCTTCCTCTCCTTCTGCTATACCTGTTAAGCAAATGTTGTTTTGTTTTGGGTTGTCCCAAAGCTCCCTTAGGCTCTCTTCCTGTTTTTTTAAGTCTTTTTTCCAGTTGTTGCTGTGTTTGTGTGTGTTTTCCTACCTTGTTTTCTAATTCACTGTTGCGGTTCTCAGCCTCTTCTAGTCTACTGTTTAGGCCTTCCATTGTGTTCCTTATTGCAGCTATGTCGTTCTTCATCTCCTATTGGTTTCTTTTCATGTTGGTGACATTCTCATTCAGCTCCTTATAGTTCTCATTGAGTTGTATTTATTTTCCATCCGTTTAAACATTCTTAGAATGATTACTCTGAATTCTTTCTCTGATAAGCTGCTGGTTTCAATTTCATTTAACTCCCTTTCTGGTGATTCATCTTTTTCTTTCCTTTGGGGATTGCTTTTTTGTCTTCCCATGTTTTCTGCTTTGGAGTTGAAGGTCCCAGGGTCAGTGAGTCTACAGCGGTGGCAGCAGGATTTTGGCTGGAGTGGCTGCTGGGTCGCAGGGCATTTCCAAGGAATGTCTGGTTGGTGGTGTTGATGAGTTCCTATAGAAAGGCCGTTTTCCCCTTCAAGATGGCATGGGCTCTATGCCTGAGTCCAGCAGTCTGGGAAGTGCCTGCTGCAGTGGTAATCTCTCCTTGTCTGAGAGAGCCTGGACTCTGCTAGACACATTATAATTCACCTTCTATTAGTGTTTATTACAGAAGGTCTCTTGTACTTTGTTGAATGTATATTTTCTGTCTCCGAGCCATGAGTCAGCCTGGGTACAGCTTCCAGGCAGCCACTAGGATCTATTCTCTGGAGTTTTAAAAAATTTCTGTGTAAAGGCCAAACATCCTTGTTTCTTTGCATGTCATTTAATTTTTGTTGATACTGTAATTTTGAATATTATAATGTGGAAATTTGTAAAGTCTGGTACTTTCCCTTCCTGGGTGTTTTTACTCTTCCTTCTTTCCTCCTCCCTCCCTTCCTTTCTTTCCTTCTTTCAGTTATTTACTCGGTTTAGTAACTTTTCTAAACTAATTTGCAAGTTTAATTTTTGTTGTTTTCCTTTTTGTTGCATTTTTATTATAAAGCAGTAAAGCTTATCATATATAATAAAAAGCCAACATGTTAATTAGGCCAAACAGCTGAACAACCTTCTGGACAACCTTCTGGACAAAGCCAGGGCTCCGAGGACTGGCTGATGCTGCAAGGGTTGGCCAAGGTAGCTGGGGCTTTGAGAGCCAAGTACTTGCATGAATTTCATGCATCAGGCCTCTAATTTATATATTGTCTGGGTGTAAGTTATTTGTCCATACTGCAAATATACATTAATATTACTATATTAAATACAACTTATAAATATTAATGATCTATATGTATGTATTCAAGTAAGATTGAATACATGCACATCAAAGGTTTTTTCTATATTTTCTTCCAGACATCATATAATTTTAGATTTTATATTTAGATCTATGACCAATTCACATTAATTTTTTTTGTAGGCATAAAGCATGAGATAATGTGATTTAATTTTTCACACTAATATAAAATGAATAAGCACCATATGTTGAAGTATTTTACTTTACTTATTGAAATTTTTTGCAGTTTTATCAAATGCCACATTTATATGTGTGTACATTTCAGTTTAATCAATGCATATGCATTATTGCTAACTATCTTGATTATTTTAGCATTGGAACAAGTCTGAAAACTAGGTAGGGTAAATTAATCAGGTTGGACCTTCATTTTTTTTTTATTAAATCTTTATTATTCAGATTATTACATTTGTTTCTCTTTTTTCCCCTCCACCCAGCTCCCACCCTTCCCTCTGCCCTTAGCTCCCTCCCATTTATCTCATCCATAGGTGTATGATTTTTGTCCAGTCTCTCCCTGTATACCCCTCACCCTTTTCCCTCTGAGAATTATCAGTCCACTCCCTTTCTGTGCTCCTGATTCTATCATATTCACCAGTTTATTCTGTTGATCAAATTTTTAATTCACTTAATTTTGAGATTCACTTGTTGATAGATATGTATTTGTTGTTCATAATTTTTTTGATTTTACCCTTTTCTTCTTCCTCTTCTAAAAGAGTACCCTTCAGCATTTCATAGAACACTGGTTGGGAGTTGATGAACTCCTTTAGCTTTTTCTTATTTGTGAAGCTCTTTATCTGCCCTTCAATTCTAAATGTTAGCTTTGCTGGATAGATTATTCTTGGTTGTAGGTTCTTGCTATTCATCACGTTGAATATTTCTTGCCACTCCCGTCTGACCTGCATCGTTTTTGTTGAGAAATCAGCTGACAGTCGTAGGGGTGCTCCCTTGTAGGTAATGCACTGTTTTTCTCTTGCTGCTTTTAATATTCTCTCTTTGTCTTTTGCTCTTGGTATTTTAATTATGATGTGTCTTGGTGTGGTCCTCTTTGAATTCCTTTTATATGGGGTTCTGTGTGCTTCCTGGACTTGTAAGTCTATTGCTTTTACCAGATGTGGGAAGTTTTCAGTCATTATTTCTTTAAATAGGTTTTCAGTATCTTGCTCTCTCTCTTCCTCTGGTACCCCCACAATTATGATGTTGGTACGCTTGAGGCTGTCCCAGATTCTCCTTACACTATGCTCACATTTTTGGATTCTTTTCTCTTCTTGCTTTTCCAGTCGAGTGTTTTCTGTTTCTTTATATTTCAAATTTTTGAATTGATTCTTGCCTTTCTCTAGTCTGCTGTTAGGACTCTGTATAATATTTTTTACTTCAGTCAGTGTCTCTAGTTGGTCCTTTTTCATATCCTCTTGGGACTCGCTAAATTTATGCATCATCTCTAGCATCTCTAGTTGGTCCTTTTGCAACTCTTCTTGGGACTTGATAAACTTATCCATCTTTTCTAGCATATTCTTGCAAAACCTTATAAGCATGGTTTTGAACTCTATATCCAGTCATTTTTTCCCCTCCATTTCTTTTGCTTGTGATCCCTTCCCTTGTCTTGGCATTTTCACTATGTTGGGGAAACTTCTGTACTTGCAAAACCGCAGAAGCCTCTGTTGAGCTTGGGATGGGTGGAGTCTCAGGGCTTAAGGGACCGCCTTGCCTTCCAGTCGGCCCCGCCTTCCATGGCCCCCGAGTCTCACGTGACTGGGTAATCGCTGGAGCGGTCCTTGTGCGCTGCCTTTCGAGCTCCCCTGCACACCAGGACCACACGAGTCTAGATCTCCAGGGTTTTGCCCGAAACAGGGGCCCCGTGGACTCAGAAATGGCACAGTTGGGAGGGTCTGTCTCCCACCCAGTCACGAAAGCCAGCGGCACAATCAGCAATCTGTCCTCTGCGCAGCGCCATGCGTGTGCACGACCAGACCTCCTATCTTTTGCAACTCCTCTAAATTTCCATGCACTTCTCCCTTTTCACAGTCCAAACTCCCCCCGTATGAGTTTCGGCTGGATCTGGGGTTTAGTGTCGTAGAATAAGGGGTTCAATGCTGTTGGGAGTCTCCGTTTTCCTCCCGTCAGAGAAAGCCAGCCAGGTACTCAAGCACCCGCTCACTCTCAGTGCTTTCGTCTCCATACCTCAGCTTTTTGCAGCTCCTCTGAGTCTCCGTGAGCCCCTCTCTTTCCTTCTAGTTGTAGAACTTATACTCGGCCAGCTTTCCTGTGGTTCTGCATGATGTCCGTTCTGTCTTTTAGTTGTAGTTTTGAAATTGTTGTGCGAGGCAGCAGTGTAGGCATTTACCTATGCCACCATCTTGGATTCTCCAACCTGGACCTTCATTTTAAAAATCAATAATTTTAGTAACTCTACGCCCTTTGCATTTTAATTTAGAAGTTTACAATCAGTTTGTCATATTCCACAAATGCCTTGCTGGGTCTCTGATTAGGAAGAAGTGCCGAGACCAGTTTGGCTCAGTGGATAGAGCATCAGCTTGCAGACTGAAGGGTCCCAGGTTCGATTCTGGTCGGGGGCATTTACCTTGCTTGCGGGCACATTTCCACTGTGGGGTGTGCAGGAGGCAGCTGATCGATGTCTCTCTCTCATCGATGTTTCTGACTTTCTATCTCTCTCCCTTCCTCTCTGTGGAAGGTCAATAAAATATATTACAAAAAAGTGAACCTATTTTCAGATGAGAATTGTTCATGTAGAGAATTCAATGAATCATCAAATCAAATTATGCTGTCAATTCTGTTCCATTGGTCTGTCTTTGTCTGCCAATACCATATTTTTTTGATTATTATAGCTTTGAAGTATAGTAAGAAGTCAAGGAGTATGATATCACTGGCTTTTTCAGAGAATTGTTGTTTTAATTAGATTGTTTTCCAATCCATGACATAGTGTGTGTGTGTATGTGTGTGTGTGTGTGTGTGTGTGTGTAAATTCAATTAGCTCTTTAATGTCTATTAAAAAGGATTTGCCATTTTTATACATATAGATGTATTAGATGTCTTTTATTATATTTATTCCTAATTATATTTTTTGGTGCTACTACTGTAAACAAAATATTTAAACTTTTTAAATGTTTAGCCCAATTATAGGAATACCATGGATATAACTTTGTATCCTTTATAATTGCCTCATTTCTTATTTCAAGTAGTTGATTTGAAGATTCCCTGGAATTTTCAACATGAACATCTGAAAATAGGGTCACTTTTGCTTCTTTCTTTTCAATATTAATGTCTCATTTATTTTTATTGTTTTATGGCAATGATTAGAGCCTTCAGACAATACTGAAAAAAGTGGTAAAAACAGGAATCCTTATCTTTTTTCCCATTCTTAGAAAAAACAATTTTGCCTTTCAACATTGATTCTGAAGTTGGCTTAATTTTGTGTAAATGCCTGCATTAGTTTCTATTGCTACCATAGCAAAATGACAAACACATTAGCTTAAAAAACACCCCCAAATTATCATATAGTTTTGAGATTCAAATTCCAAAATAGGTCTCACTGGACTAAATCAAGGTGAAAGGCTGCATTCCTTCTGGAGACTTTACTGGGAAATCAGTTTCTTTGCCTTTTACAGCTAGAGACTCTTTACATTTATTAGTTTGTTGCCTCATTCCTATAGTTTTAAAATTAGAAATGTCAGGCTGAGTCCTTTTCACTCTGACATCGTTTTCACATATGTAGACCCTTAAATTAGATTGGGCTCACCCATGTGATACAGTATAATCTCTCTGTCATACCAGCTAATTATGAACCTTAATTCCATCTTCAATATTAATTTGCCTTTCACTTGTAACCTAATATATTCAGAGGTTCCAAGGATTTAGACCCAGGGATATTTGGGGGCCATAATTCTGCCTAGCATAATTCCCTAGATTGGTTTGAGGAAATTCTATTCTATTCCTCACTTCCTGAGAGATGACAAAAAAAGTCATGGATGGGTTTGACTTTTGTCAAATGCTTTTCTTCATCCATTCAAATGATCATATAATTTAAAAAATTTCCTTTAGTAGAGGTAGCACATCAATTTTTGATAATTAATCATTCTTGCATTTTTGGAATAAACTGTATTTTGTCAAAATGTATTATTTTTTTATCCTCGCTGAAGATATATTTATTGATTTTAGAAAGAGTGGGAGAGAGAGATATCAATATGAAAGGGAAACATTGACCTGAGACAGAAACATAAATTGGTTGACATCCCTATGCCCCCTGACCAGCAATTGAACCTGCAACTTTTTGATATATGGAAGGATGTTCCAACCAACTGAGCCACTGACCAGGTCTATTATTCTTTTTATACTAGAAGCCTGGTGCACGAAATGTATGCATGGGGGGGGGAGTGTCCCTCAGCTTGGCCTGTGCCCTCTTGGAGTCCAGAAGCCCCATGATCAATCGCCCTGCAGAGGGAAGCCCCACCCACCCATCACAGCACTGCTGCCTGGTAGCCTGGGCCTCCCTCTTTGGAGAAATTGATCACGGGGCTTTGTGATTGATCACCCCAAAGAGGTAGGCCCTGCCAACCTAGCTGGGGTTTGCTATGGATTGCTTCCACAGAGGGAATCCCAGGCTACCCACCACAGCCCACTGATTGGTGGCCTGGACCTTCCTCTTTGGGAAGATTATGGAGCCCCCCCCCCCGCCTCGTTGATCACCCCACCAGTGGTTTGGGCCTCCCTCTGTGGCAATGATGGGGCAGTGGCAGTGCCCCCCTACCCCCCACCAATTGCATCACACCTACCTTGGCTGGCTTGGCGCCAGTGAGTGTCATAGCATTGTCATCTGGACGATTGTTCCATTGTTTGGCCATTTCATTGATTTGCATATTATACTTTTATTAATATAAATTATTATTATAGATAGTTTTGAGGAAAATTTGCTACTACTTGTTAAGAAATTTTGTCTATATAGACTCATAGGATATTGGTCTGTAATTTTTTCTCTCTCTCTCTCTCTTTCTCTCTCTCTCTCTTTCTCTCTCTCTCTCTCTTTTGTATTGGCTTGGTAAGTTTTTAGTATTAAGAATATTCTGGCCTGATAAAGCAAGTTAGAAAGTGATCTCACTTCCTCTGTTGTCAGGAGAAGTATGTCTAGGATTGGTGATATATGTTTTTAACTGAATACTGTGTTGAATTCACCAGTGTAAACTTCCATGTCTAGAGTTTCATTTTATGGAAGGATTTAATTAAAATATCTTTTTATTTTCCTTGTAGCTTTATCTTTGACCCACGAATTATTTATAAGCGTGCTCTTTAATAATTTGGTAATATTCATAGATATCATATATTTAATGATTTTGAGTTTAGCTCTTTTTTATCATAGAAAACACTGTATAATTTTCATCCTTTAAATTTTATTAAATCTTACTTAATATCCTAGCATGCGGTCTAACTTGATGTACTGACATACCATTTACAGGTGGAGTAGAGTTCAGGTGGAGGAAGGTATAATGGGGATAAATGATGGAGGGGTATTTGACTTAAGGTGGTGAATACACATCACAGTGTTCAGATGATGTGTTGTGGAATTGTGCACTTGAAACCTATGTAATTTTGTTAACCAGTATCAGCCCAATAAATTCAATAAAAAGAAAATAAGAAAATAAACACTAAAGACTTATGTTCCCTCTTTACATAGCTTCTCTCTTTGATTCCATATTTTAAGTGTCCCTAATTTACTTTTTTAAAAATCCATTCTGTCAATATTTGCATTATTGTATTTTTTAGACAATTAACATTTTATGTAATTACTAGAGGCCTGGTGCACAACATTTGAGCATGGGTAGGTGTCCCCTCAACCCAGCCTGCACTTTCTCCAATAGGACATCCCTCTCACAATCCTGGAATACTGGCTCCTAACCGTTCACCTGCCTGCCTGCCTGGTCACCCCTAACTGTCCTCCACAAGCTTGATTGCCCCTAACTGCCCTTCATGCTGGTGTGATCACTTCTCACTGACCCCTTTCCAGACAGGTCACCCCTAACTGTCCCCCCTCCCCCCACCACTGGCCTAATCACCCCTAACTGCCTCTGCCTGCCAGACTGATTGCCCTCAACTGCACCACTCCTGCCAGCCTGGTTGCCCATAACTGCCCTTCCCCCCACTGCCAGCATGGTTGCCCCCAATTGCCTCCCCCACCAGCCTGGTTGCCCCTTACTGTCCCCCTGCTGGCTTGGTCATCTCTAACTGTCCCCCCTGATGGTCTGGTCATCCCCAACTGCCCCCTCTGCCAGTCAGGTTGCTTCTACCTGCCCCCCTGCTGGGCCTGGTTGCCCCCAAATCCCCCCACTGCTGGCCAGGTTGCCCCTAGTTGCCCCCTCTGCCAGCCTGATAATCCACAACTGTCCCCCCTCCCCCCATGGCCTGGTCACCTCTAACTTCCCCCCTGTGAGCCTGGTTGCCCCATGCTGTTTGCTGTTTGGTCATTTGGTCATTCCTCACTAACCCCCCTGCCTGCCTCGTTACCCCACACAGCCTGTTTGGTTATCCATCTGGTTATTTTGGTCATAATGGCCCTTGGATTTTTATATATATGGACTAGTGGCCCTGAGCACAAAATTCATGCATGGGGAGGGGGTTTCCCTCAGCCCAGCCTGCACCCTCTCCAATTGGGGACTGCTTGGGGGATGTCTGACTGGTGGTTTAGGCCCAATCCTTGTGGCAGTTGGACGTCCCTCTTGCAATCTAGGTCCACTGGCTCCTAACCATTCACTTGCCTGCCTACCTGATTGCTCCTAACCCCTCTGCCTGATCACCTCTAACTGTCTCCACTTGCCAGCCTGATCTCACCCTCAACTGTTCTTCCCTGCTTTCTGGTTGCCCCTAACTGCCCTCCCCTGATGGCCTAATCTCACCCAGTCTCTGTCTCTGTTTTTCTCAGCAGTCTTCCAGGCCTACACCTGTGCCTACATTTGTGCCTACACCTATGCCTATGTTTGCACCTATGCCTACACCTGTACCTGCACCTACATGCCCCCCTGCTGTCCCTCTTCCTCTTTCCTGGCTGGGAGGGGCTGGGTCTGCTCCACCCTTTGTCTTCCCTCCCTTTCATCCAGGCCTCCTCAGGCCCAGTCTGTTTTGTTCCCATCTCTCCATCCCAGTCTCTCCCAATGTTTGTCTTTGTTTTCCTCAGCAGTTCTCTAAGCCTTCCTGCCTCCCTTGTGTTCCTCTTTCTCTTTCCTGGCTGTGAGGGGCTGGACCAGTGGGAGACACTCCACCCTTTGCCAGCCCTACCTTCCATCCAAGGCCTCTTCAAGCCCAGTCTGTTTTGTTTGGAATAGTTGAGGAGGATAGGTCTTAGTACTTCTTTGAATGTTTGGTAAAATTCCCCTGTGAAGCCATCTGGTCCACAACTTTGTTTGCTGGAAGTTTTTGGTGACTACTTCAATTTTCTCTATAATTATTGCCCTATTCAGGTTTTTTAATTCTTCCTGATTGAGTTTTGGAAGGTTATATTTTTCTAGGAATATGTCCATTTCTTCTATGTTGACCAGTTTGTTGGAATAGAGTTGTTCATAGTATTTTTTATACAATCCTTTGTACTTCTGTCAGGTCTGTTGTTACTTCACCTCTTTTGTTTCTGATTTTGTTTATTTGGGTTCTCTCTCTTTGCTTCTTGGTGAGCCTGGCTAGAGGTTCATCAATCTTGTTTATCTTAGAACCAGTTCTTGGTTTCATTGATCTTTTGTATTGTTTCTCTTTTGTGTCTATGTCATTTATTTCCACTCTGATCTTTATTATTTCCATCCTTCTACTTACTCTGGATTTTTCTTGTTGCTCTCTTTCTAATTGTTTAAGTTGTAGAGTTAGATAATTTATTACCAGTCTTTCTTTATCTTTTTTCTTTTCTTTCTTTCTTTCTTTCTTTCTTTCTTTCTTTCTTTCTTTCTTTCTTTCAAGGCAGGTCTGTAATGCTATGAACTTCCCTCTTAAGACTGCTTTCCCTGTGTCCCATAGATTTTAGATTGTTGTGTTTTCATTGCCATTTGTTACCAGGATGCTTTTTATTTCTTCTTTGATCTCTTTGGTAACACTATCGTTATTTAATAGCATGCTATTTAACCTCTAAGTGTTTCATTTTTTCATTGTTTTTATTGTAGCTTATTTCTAATTTTATGCCATTGTGGTCTGAGGAGATGCTTGGTACCATTTTTATTCTTTATGCCTGTGTTCCTTCTTCCCCTTCTATTTCCTCCTTCTATCATGTTTTTTTGTAGATATATCACTTTTGATATTCTCTTGATTCTTACATAGATTTTTAATTTTCTCATCCATCCCATTTATGAACTGTGTTACCATTACTCTGAATTATTTTTCTGACATATCGCATGCCTTTGTTTCATTGACTTCTTTTTTGTGGTGATTCCTCCTTTTCTTTTTCTTTTTTTTTTTTTTTTGGTGATTATTTCTTTGTCTCCCCATTTTTGCTATCACTAAAGGGTCCAGGCACTGAATAGTGTGGGGCCTAAGCCACAGCAACAGGCTTGACAGGAGCATCACACATCTTGAGAGTCATGGGAGAGCTCAGGTGCCTAGACACACAACTGCCACAGATTGGTGGGAGCCGTGAGAGTTTGCGTGTTGAGAGTCAGAGTCATGGAAGCACTCAGGGACTGGATAGAATGGCCACCATGGATTGGCAGGAACCCCATGTACATAAAAACTCACAAGTGATCCCAGGATGCATGGGACCTGTCCTGCTGCAGGAGGTCAGTGGGAGGGGAACATACTCCAGGACTCATAGGAGCCTGAAGCCAGGATGCTGGAATCTCAGTGTCCATAGTTCTGCAGCTGTGGTAGCAGGTCTTTATCCAGAATGGCTGTAAGATCCAAGTTTGCATCTGGGGCCAGTCTGAGTGGTGGTGAGGCTGGGCTCCTTAGTCACAGCAGCTCTGCCCTTCAAGATGGCATGGTTTCTATGCCAGTGCCAGCTACTTAGGAATGCTTTCAGTGGTAGTGGGGGCTCATGGCCTAAGGGAGCCCAGTCTGCCAACATAAAAAAGTCCCACAGGATCTAACTGTCCCTCATGCACACACGTGCATACACACACACACACACACACACACACACACACACACACACACACACACCATACAAATCCACACATCCATACATTCCCCCTTTTCTTCTCTCACTCATTCACACTCTCCCCTTCACTGCTGTCCTCCTGGCTGCCATATTCCCCATTGACCAATACTTCTTTTAATTTAATAATTCTTCAGTTGAGAATTAATTAATTTACCTTTGTTTTTGAAGTACATTTTTTTCTGAGTATAAAACTCTGAATTATCAGACTTAAAAAATAATCTTATGTACTTTAAAAGTATTTTTTCCACTTCCTCTTGACATTTATGGTTTATGATGAAAATGTATGATTATTCAAAACATTATTTCCCATATGTGTTGTATAATTTATCTCTAGCTGCTTTAAATATTTTTTTGAGCTGGAAAATTTTGAAAATATTTAATGTACAGTGATTTAGACTAATGTTTCATGCAAGGGTAAAAGAGGTGAAAAGGAAGAACTGTTAAAGATGAAAAGATTTAAGAGCCATATCAATCAAATACAATTTTAGAATCTTGATTTCAACAAAATAACTATAAAAATACATTTTTGAGACAATCAGAGAAATTTAATAAAAATTGAGCATTGCATGATATTAAAAAATTGTTTTTTCATTGTGTTGGGTATAATAATACATTGTTTTATATTATAAAAGCAAAGAGGAAGTGCCCAGCTAGCATGGCTCAGTGATTGAGTGTCAACCTATGAGCCAGGAGGTCAAGGTTTAATTTCTGGTCAGGACACATGCCTGAGTTGCTGGCTTGATTCCCAGTAAAGAGTGTGAAGGAGGCAGCTGATCAATGATTGTCTCTCATTGATGTTTCTATCTCTCTCTCCCTCTCTCTTTCTCTCTGAAGTCAATACAAATATATTTTTTAAAGAAAAACAACCAAAGGGTATGTGTTAGAACTATACATTAAAGTATTTACAGGTAAAGTTATATAATATTTGAGATTTGCTTTAGGTTCCTTCTTTCACAAAAGAAATATTAAGATTTAGATAGATAAAATAAGAGCAGCAGAATATTGATAACTGTTGAAAATGAGGGATGAATACATGGAAGTTTATTGTTCTCTATAATTTTTAATATGTTTACACTTTCCATAAAGTTTTCTTTTGTTTTGTTTTGAAATCAGAGGACATACATTCCAAAAGTGAAGCTGAGCGGAAAAACCAAGATGACAGCATAGGTAATCACCTATACTTGCTGCCTCTCATAACCACATCAAACCCACAATTAAATGGCAGAATAACTACCACCCGGAACTTAGGGAAAGCTGGCTGAGGGGAAGTTTCACAACAAGAGAGGTGAAGAAAGCTCATTGAGACCAGTAAAAGGTTTGGAGGTGTGGAAAGTGCGGCACCTGGATGTGCTGCCCTTTAAACCAGGAGGGAGATACAAGTACCCACTTGCTCTGAACTCCAGTTCTGGGCAAGACTCTGAAGGACCCAGACGCATACGGGGAGAAACTGGACTGTCTAGCATTGGGACAGGAATGCAAGGGCGGCTTAATCTTAGTGGTGCTCGCAGCAATCATTGTTCCTGCACAGAAGTGCAGAATGTGGAGAACCAGGGACTTCTCTGGCTCAGGGAACCCATTGCTTTTTGCTCCATCCTGGTGATTCCCAGAGATCCCATCCACCCAATTTACACACCACCTAAGCTGTGCGCATTGGCTTTTGCATATGAATAGCCTGTCCTTTTGTCTAAAACAAACTGCAGCTGGGTCAGAGAGCTCCAGAGATTCCAAAAGAAGGCCTATTACCTTGCAGCAGCAGTGGACTTGCTTCATAGCTGGGTCTCATCTGAGCACTTCCAAATGCCATACAAAAGGGGAAATCTGCAGATGTCTCTGTAGTCCTGCTGGGCAGCCTCAGATAGTGGCTGATCTTGTACCTCCTTGGAAATCTAAGAGCCAGTGTACCCAATGGTCAGAGTGAGACCATACCAGATTATAACTTTCACATCCATAAGAAACACACTCAAGGTGCAGACTCAGTGAGCACCAAAGCCCTACTGAAGCAAGTCCTTCCCTATAAGAGTGTCTCCTGCACAACAGATCTTCCAGTGTAGACACAGCAGGTCATCACAGTCAATTGACCTAGAGGTCAATTCCTTCCAGTGATATCAACAGCAATCAAGGCTTAACTATAACAAGACTATGCACACAGCACACAAAGGAGTGCACCAAAAATATCCAACTCAGGTGACTGGGGAGGCTGAGACACTGGGCCCTATAGGAAACCAACCACACAAGACCACTCTATCAACTCAAGGAGACTTAGAACCTACCCAGCACATAGAAACAAACACAGGGAAGCAGCCAAAATGTGAAGACAAATAAGTTGCAGTGAAAGAAATGGATGAAAGCAAAATACTGGATATAGAGTTCAAAACCACAGTTATAAGGTTACTCAAGAATCTTCTATAAACCTCTGAGAAATTTAGTGAGAAACTCAAGGATATGAAAAAGGACAAATAGGATATTAAGTATGCACTGACTGAAATAAAGAATAATACATAGAGATCCAACTGCAGACTAGAGGATCCCAAGAATAAAGTCAAAGATTTGAAATATGAAGAAGCAAAAAACACCAAACCAGAACAGCAAAAAAAAAAAAAGAAAAAGAATAAAAAAATATGAAGATAGTGTAAGGAGCAGCTGGGACAACTTCAAGCATACCAATATCAGAATTATGGAGGTGCCAGAAGAAGAGAGAGAGCAAGATATTGAAAACCTATTTGAAGAAATAATGACAGAAAACTTCCCCTACCTGGTGAAAGAAATAGACTTACAAGTCCAGGAAGCACAGAGAACCCCAAACAAGAGAAACCTAAAGAGGACCACACCATGACACAGCATAATTAAAATGCCAAGGGCAAAAGACAAAGAGAGAATCTTTTTTTTAAAATTAAATCTCTATTATTCAGATTATTACATTTGTTTCTCTTTTTTCTCCTCCATAGCACCCCTCCTCCCAGCTCCCACTCCCCCCTCTGCCCTTAGCTCCCTCGCATTGATCTCATCCAAAGGTGTATGATTTTTGTCCAGTCTCTCCCTGTACACCCCTCACCCCTTTCCCCCTGAGAATGATCAGTCCACTCCCTTTCTGTGCTCCTGATTCTATCATATTCACCAGTTTATTCTGTTGATCAAATTTTTAATTCACTTAATTTTGAGATTCACTTGTTGATAGATATGTATTTGTTGTTCATAATTTTTTGGCTTTTACCCTTTTCTTCTTCCTCTTCTAAAAGATTACCCTTCAGCATTTCATATAACACTGGTTGGGAGTTGATGAACTCCTTTAGCTTTTTTTTATTTGTGAAGCTCTTTATCTGCCCTTCAATTCTGAATGTTAGCTTTGCTGGATAGATTATTCTTGGTTGTAGGTTCTTGCTATTCATCACATCGAATATTTCTTGCCACTCCCGTCTGGCCTGCATCGTTTCTGTTGAGAAATCAGCTGACAGTCATATGGGTGCTCCCTTGTAGGTAATGAACTGTTTTTCTCTTGCTGCTTTTAATATTCTCTCTTTGTCTTTCGCTCTTGGTATTTTAATTATGATGTGTCTTGGTGTGGTCCTCTTTGGATTCCTTTTATATGGGGTTCTGTGTGCTTCCTGGACTTGTAAGTCTATTGCTTTTACCAGATGTGGGAAGTTTTCAGTCATTATTTCTTTAAATAGGTTTTCAGTATCTTGCTCTCTCTCTTCCTCTGGCACCACCACAATTCTGATGTTGGTACGCTTGAGACTGTCCCAGAGTCTCCTTACATTATGTTCACATTTTTGGATTCTTTTCTCTTCTTGCTTTTCCAGTCGAGTGTTTTCTGTTTCTTTATATTTCAAATTTTTTACTTGATTCTTGCCTTTCTCTAGTCTGCTGTTAGGACTCTGTATAATACTTTTTACTTCAGTCACTGTCTCTAGTTGGTCCTTTTTCATCTCCTCTTGGGACTCGCTAAATTTACGCATCATCTCTAGCATCTCTAGTTGGCTCTTTTGCATCTCTAGTTGGCTTTTTTGCATCTCCTCTTGGCTCTCGCTAAATTTATCCATCTTTTCTAGCATATTCTTGAAAAACCTTATAAGCGTGATTTTTAACTCTATATCCAGTCATTTTTTGTCCTCCATTTCTTTTGTTTGTGATCCCTTCCCTTGTCTTGGCATTTTCACTATGCCGGGGAAACTTCTGTACTTGCAAAACCGCAGAAGCCTCTGTTGAGTTTGGGATGGGTGGAGTCTCAGGGCTTAAGGGACTGCCTTGCTTTCCAGTCGGCCCCGTCCTCCATGGCCCCTGAGTCTCTCGTGACTGGGTAATCGCTGGGGCGGTCCTTGTGCGCGCGCGCCCACAGTGCCTCTAGACCACTGCCTTTCCAGCTCCCCTGCGCACCAGGACCACACGAGTCTAGATCTCCAGGGTTTTGCCCGAAACAGGGGCCCAGTGGACTCAGAAATGGCACAGTTGGGAGGGTCTGTCTCCCGCCCCGTCTCGCAAGCCAGCGGCACAATCAGCAATCTGTCCTCCGAGCAGTGCCATGTGCGTGCGTTACCAGGCCAGACCTCCTGTCTTTTGCCACTCCCCTAAATCTCCGTGCACTTGTCCCTTTTCACAGTCCAAACCCCCCTCCCCCTGTATGAGTTTCAGCTGGATCTGGGGTTTAGTGTAAGATAAAGGGTTCAATGCCGTTGAGAGTCTCCGTTTCCCTCTCACCAGAGAAAGCCAGCCAAGTACTCGGGCACCCGCTCTCTCACCGCGCGCGTCTCCGTACCTCAGCTTTTTGCAGCTCCTCTGGTTTCTGTGAGCCCGTCTTTCCTTCTAGCTGTAGAACTTCCACTCATCCAGCTTTCCTGTGGTTCTGGATGATGTCCGTTCTGTCTTTTAGTTGTAGTTTTGAAATTGTTGTGCAAGGCAGCAGTGTAGGCCTTTACCTATGCCGCCATCTTAGATTCTTCCCAAAATAGTCCAAAGAGAGAATCTTAAAATCAGCAAGAGAAAAACAGTTAGTTATCTAAAAAAGAGTACCCATATGACTGTCAGCTGATTTCTCAACAGAAACTATCCAGCCAGATTGGAGTGGCAAGAAATATACAGAGTAGTGAATAGCAAGAACCTACAAACAAGAATACTCTATCCAGCAAAGCTATCATTCAGAATCGAAGATCATATAAAGAGCTTCACAGATAAGAAAAACTAAAGGAGTCCATCACCACCAGGTTAGTATTATATGAAATGCTGAAAGGTATTCTCTAAGAAGAGGAAGAAAAAGGTAAAGTTAAAAATTATGAACAACAAAGTTACAACAAATACATATCTATCAACAAGTGAATCTAAAAATCAAGTGAATAAAAAGTCTGATGAACAGAATAAACTGATGAACATAATAGAATCGGGGGCATAGAAAGGGAGTGAACTGACAGTTCTCGGGGGGGAGGAGTTGTAGGGGATGCAGGAAGAGATTGGACAAAAATATTACATCTATGGATGAGGACAATGGGGAGTAAGGACAATGGGATAGGGTGGGAACTGGGTGGAGGAAAGCTATGGGGGGACAAAAAGAGGAACAACTGTAATAATCTGAACAATAAAGGTTTATTTTTAAAAAAGTGAAGTTGAGGAGGAAAAATGGCGGAGGAATAGACAGACGTGTCTGGAGCTTTGTCGCTGGGCAGAGGAAGAGAGACGAGCTGAGAGTCGCACTGGGAGTATTTGTTGGCAAGTTAAGAGTCAGTTATCCACCAGGAGAAGGTGGGGGACTGCTGGATGGGGCTCTCCTGACCAGGCAGCTCCATTGCCATGGGGATTTTGTCTGTCAGAGACACCAGCATGAATGCGGAGATCACGCCATCTTGCAGAGAAAGGTGGATGTCTGCGGCAGTCTGAAAGCTGCAGCTGCAGCACTCACCAAAGAGTCGGGGACCCAGAACACCGCTCTCCAATCAGCACAGACATGCAGACTCAGAGGAGATCCACATGGCACATGGAAAGGTCATATTTAACCTGTGATAAGGTGAGGTCTCCTGTCCCACAGAACAGAGACGCGCACACTGTGGGAACCAGGCTGCAGGAAAGCTGCCTCTGGAAAGGTCCGCAGATATGGGGCAGGGCATGATCCCCAAGTGTGAAAGCAAACTCTCGGAGCTGTTGACAGAGGGGGGCTCTAGAAAACAACTCATTTTGAACTGAGGCAGAAGGACAGCCTGAGTGTTATTACAGTGTCCCAGATGCAAAATCCCCACAAACCGGAATTGAGAACCACAGAGTAGCAGGATCTGAGCACAGCCTAGAGAGGTCCTGTGCTTTGTCTCAGAGGTCAATTCCGAAACACTACCACCCAGTGGAAGATGCACAAATTGACTCTTGCATAACCACAAAAGAATAAAGAGAATAAAACAGCAGCAGTGGAACACAGGGAACTGCAATACCCCTCCTACTGGGAAACAGGAGTGCCAAGCAGAACAATAGTGGAAGTGAATGACCATTTTATTTTTTTATTTTTATTCTAATTAATTCTTTTTTATTTTTGCATATTTTAATTAAAAATTATTTTTTTCTTTCCTCCTCAATTGACTTTACCTTTTTAATTATTATATTTTTGTTTTCAACTAGTATTACTACTACTACTATTTTACCTTTTTGGAAAAAAACAAGTGTAATTTTGTTTTTATTTTACTTCGGGATTAGAGTTCTACATTCTATTTTCATCTTTCCTTTAGCATAATTTTACTCTATCTCAACTCTACTTTTATGCCAACACTTTCCTCTTAACTTTTCCCATTTTGTTGTCTTGTTTCTCTTTCCCTTTTCTAACTTTAGATTCTCCCAATTCTTTCTCTTTACCTGGTTAAAATTTCACCCCACTTATATATCTAATTTCAAATCCCCTACTACAAGTTCATACAAACCTCTCTCTTCTTGTCTTCACTATCCAAAAAGTTGTTTTTCTCTATGTCCTTTTGTTGCTATTTGCCTGAACGGTGAATATATTGATTTTTTGTACTTTTTTTGTGAGATTGTTTTTGCTTATTCTACTTGTTTTATTTTGCTTTGTTTCTTTTTGTTTTTTACCTCTCTTTTCCCTCGCCTCCCTCGATACCAGTTGTTATTTACAGTTTGTATTAATCTCCAGGTACTGGTTCCCGCCATTTGTTGGGATTAGCAACTGTTCTATTGGAGTTTTCTCCTGCCATTGATATTTTGTTCCCCTTTATCTCTTTTCCTCTTTCTTTTCTCTCTAACTTTTTTTTTCTCTTTTCTTCTTCTTCTTCTCTTTATTTTTTTTATTTTATTTTATTTTTTGTTCATTTATTAATTTTTTTTTCCCTCCCTCTCCGAATTTTATTTTGGCAGTTCCTTCCTTTCTTTTTTCCTCATTTTACTCTTCTTCTTTCTCTACGTAACCCTAATTTGTCTTTCAGTGGTGGTCACCTTATTTGTGATTATTAACATTGGTAATACATTTCTGTTCAGTGCCTTGTGTGTTGTACCGGGTCATGTTGTAGTTTGTGTCTTAGAATCAATGTAGTAGAGAGAACTACATAACCAGACACCCAGAGAAAAAAAAAACATGGGCAGAAGAAGAAACAGCCCACATATGACAGAAAGGCAGGTATCACCAGAAAAGGAAGTAAATGAAATAGAAGCAGAAATAAGCCTGACAGAGAAAGGATTCAGAGGTGGATGAAAAGAATGGAAGACAAAATTGACAATGTGAGTAAGAGCCAAGAGGAAATGAAGAAGACCCAAGAGGAAATGAAGAAGAAGCAAGAAGAAATGCAAGAAGAAATGAAAATGACATCACTGCTTTCAATAGAAAGCATCAAAAGTAGATTAGAAGAAGCAGAGGACCACATCAGTGAGCTAGAAGACACGGTAGGAAAAAATTCCCAAGTACAGCAGCTTCTAGGAAAAAAAATTACAAAACAAGAGGAGAGCCTAAGGGAATTTTAGGATAACACGAAACAAAACAACATCCACATAATTGGGGTTCCAGAAAGAGTGGAAACTGAGCAAGGATTAGAGAATCTGTTTGAAGAAATAATGACAGAAAATTTCCCCAAAATAGGAAAGAAAAAACCCACACAAATCTAAGAAGCTCGATCCCAAGCAAAATGAACCCCACAAAAAAGACACCAAGGCACATTATAATTAAATTGGCAAACACTAATGACAAAGTAAGAATCTTAAAAGCGGCCAGAGAGAAACATAAAGTCACTTACAAAGGAACCCCCATAAGACTAGCTACTGATTTCTCAACAGAAACTCATCAGGCCAGAAGGGAATGGAATGAAATATACAAAGTTCTTCAAAGGAAGGGTCTGAATCCAAGAATACTGTACCCTGCAAGACTTTCAATCAACATAGAAGGTGAAGTCAGAAGCTTCACAGACAAAAAAGGACTAAGGGAATATGTTACCACAAAACCAAAAATACAATAAATGTTAAAGGGTCTGTTTTAATTTAAAAAAATAGGAAGTGAAGAAGGAACTCTGGGGTAAAGACTAAAAATGGGGACAGACAAGTACCTATCAATAATAACTTTAAATTAAAACAGATTAAATGCTCCAATCAAGAGACATAGGGTAACCGACTGGATAAGAAAACACGATCCATATAACTGCTGTCTACAAGAAACCCATCTCAGCAAAAGACATGCACACAGATTGAGGGTGAAGGGATGGAAGATGGTATTTCAGGCAAATGGAAATAAAAAAAGCTTGGGATGCAATACTTATATCTGACAAATTAGATCTCAAAGTGAAGGACATAACAAGAGATAAAGAAGGCCACTTCATAATACTAAAGGGGACAATACAACAAGAAGAAAAAACTCTGGTAAACATATACACACCCAATATAGGAGCACCTAAATACATAAAAAAAAAACTCCTGGAGGATATCAAGGGAGATTTTGACACCAATACAATCATAATAGGAGACTTTAATATCCCACTGTCACCACTGGACAAATCCTCTAAACAAAAAAATCAGCAAAGAAACATCAATCCTAAATGACTCACTAGACCATATGTAATTAATTGACATCTTCAGAACATTTCACCCAAAAGCACAGAATATACATTCTTCACTAGTGCACATGGGTCATTTTCAAAGGTAGAGCATATGTTGGGTCATAAGAAGAGTCTCTTCAAATTCAAGAAAATAGAAATCATAACAAGCATTTTCTCAAACCACAGTGGCATAAAACTGGAAACTAAGTGTAATAAAAACAATAGAAAGAAATCAAGCATATGAGACTAAACAGCATGCTATTAAACGACTGGGTAACCAAGGAAGAAATAAAAAACATCATGACAACAAATGACAATGACAACACAACAATACAAAATTTATGGGACACAGTAAAAGCAGTCTTGAGAGGGAAGTTCATAGCCCTACAAGCCTACTGCAAAAAACAGGAAACAATGGTAATAAATTACCTAACCCTACAACTCAAAGAGCTAGAAAGAGAGCAACAAGAAAACCCCAGTGTAAGCAGAAGGAAGGATAGTAAAGATCAGAGTGGAGATTAAACAACATGGAGACCAAAGAAACAGTTCAAAAGATCAACAAAACCAAAAGCTGGTTCTTTAAAAGGATAAACAAGATTGATGGACCTCTAGCCAGGCTCACAAAGAAGCAAAGAGAGAAGACCCAAATAAACAAAATCAGAAATGAAAGAGGAGAAATAACAACAGACCCCGCTGAAATACAAAGAATTGTTAAAAAATACTATGAACAACTCTATTCCACCAAATTGGACAACCAGCAAGAAATGGAAAT
Source organism: Lasiurus borealis (assembly GCA_004026805.1). NCBI lineage: Eukaryota > Metazoa > Chordata > Mammalia > Chiroptera > Vespertilionidae > Lasiurus > Lasiurus borealis. Next base: position 10,844 of record PVJN01013013.1, on the reverse strand, counting down.
ATTCCTAGAAAAATATAACCTTCCAAAACTCAATGAGGAGAAATCTAAATAGCCCAATAACTATGGAAGAAATTGAAGCTGTCATCAAGAAGCTTCCAGCAAATAAAATCCCAGGACCAGATGGCTACACAGGAGAGTTTTACCAAACATTCAAGGAAGAATGAAAACCTATCCTCCCCAGACAATTAAAAAACATCCAAGAAGAAGGAACACTTCCAAACACCTTCTATGAAGCCAGCATCACCCTAATAACAAAACCAGATAAAGACAACACAATGAAAGAGAATTATAGACCAATATCTCTCATGAACATAGATGCCAAAATCCTCAACAAAATTCTCGCAAATCGGATCCAGCAGTACATCAGAAAGATCATACACCATGACCAAGTAGGATTCATTTCAGGAATGCAGGGATGGTACAATATCCACAAATCAATAAATCCGATACATCACATAAACAAATTGAGAGATAAAAATCACATAGTCATAACAATTGATGCAGATAAATCATTTGACAAAATCCAACACCCTTTCTTGATAAAAACTTTCAGCAAAGGGGGAATAGAAGGATCATACCTCAATATCATAAAAGCCATATATGATAAACCCACAGCTAACATCATACTCAATGGGCAAAAACTAAAACCATTTCCCCTAAGAACAGGAACAAGATAGGGATGCCCACTCTCACCTCTCCTGTTCAACATAGTACTGGAAGTATTAGCCATTGCAATTATACAAGAAGAAGAAATAAAAGGCATCCAAATTGGAAAAGAAGAAGTAAAGCTGTCCTTATTTGCAGATGACGTGATACTGTACATAAAAACCTGGAGGACTCCATCCCAAAACTAATTGACTTAATAAATGAATTCGGCAATGTAGCAGGATACAAAAATAATGCCAAGAAATCTGTGGCATTTCTATACACTAATAGTGAAATTACAGAAAGAGAGACTACAAAAGCAATCCCATTTACCATCGCAGCAAAAAAGTTAAGATACCTAGGAATAAACCCAACTAAAGAGGTAAAAGACCTATATGTAGAAAACTACAGGAGACTGAAAAAAGAGATAGAGGAAGATGTTAACAGATGAAAGAGTATACCATACTCATGGATTGGGAGAATCAACATCATTAAAATGTCCATATTACCCAAAGCAATTATAGATTCAATGCACTACCCATTAAAAATACCAACAACATATTTCACAGACCTAGAAAGAATTCTTCATAGATTCATCTGGAACAAAAGAAGACCACAAATAGTCACAGCAATTCTGAGAGAGAAAAATAAAGTATGTGGGATCTCAATACCAGATTTCAAGCTATATTACAAAGCAACTGTTCTCAAAACAGCCTGGTACTGGCACAAGAACATACATATAGACCAATGGAATAGAATAGAGAACCCAGGTATCCACCCAAACCACTATGCTCAACTAATATTTGACAAAGGAGGCATGAACATACAATGGAGCCAAGATAGCCTCTTCAATAAATGGTGTTGGGAAAATTGGACAGATAACTGTAAAAAAAATGAAACTGGACCACCAACTTATACGATATACAAAAATTAACTCAAAATGGACACAGGACTTAAACATTACAAGGGAAACCATAAAAAATACTAGAGGAATCCACAGGCAGCACAATCTCAGACATATGCCAAAAGAACTTTTTCACTGATACTGCTCAAAGGCAATGGAAGCTAAAGAAGAAATAAACAAATGGGACTACATCAAAATAAAAAGCTTTTGTACCTGAAAAGAAACCATCAACAAAACAACAGGAAAGACCACTGTATGGGAGAACATATTTGCAAATGTTATCACTGATAAAGGTTTAATCTCCAATATTTACAGCCAACTTATACAACATAATAAAAGGAAGATAAATGATCCAATAAAAAAATGGGCAACGGACCTAAATAGAACCTTTTCGAAAGACGACAGAGGAAGGCCAAGAGACACATGAAAACATGTTCAAAGTCACTAATCATCTGAGAGATGCAAATCAAAATGACAATGCGATATCATCTACACCCGTCAGAATGGCAATCATCACCAAATCAACAAACGACAAGTGTTGGCGAGGATGCAGAGAAAAAAGAACCCTTGTGCTCTGTTGGTGGGAATGCAGACTAGTGCAGCCACTGTGGAGTTTCCTCAAAAAACTAAAAATGAATCTCCCCTTTGACCCTGTAATCCCACTCTTAGGAATTTATCCTAAGAAATCCCAAATACCAATCCGAAAGGATTTATGCACCCTATGTTCATAGCAGCACAATTTACAATAGCTACAATTTGGAAACAGCCTAGGTGCCCGTCAGCAAATGAGTTGATCAGAAAACTGTGGTACATATACACAATGGAATTCTATGCTGCCATTAAAAATAAGGAATTCTTACCATTTGCAGCAACCTGGATGGAACTGGAGAGCCTTATGCTTAGTGAAATAAGCCAGTCAATGAAGGAGAAGCACCACATGATCTCACTCATTTGTGAATAATAAAGAATATTGTAAAATGATGAACAAAAGGATAGATACAGAGGCAGTGAAGCATCAAACTATAGCAAATTGTAGCAGGAAGATTAAGGAGAGGTTGGGTAGCTAAGAGATCCATCAAAGAACTTGTATGTATGCATATAAGCATAACCACTGAACATAGACACTGGGGGGTTGGGGTATTCCTGGGAGGGAGGGGGGCAATGGGGAGATACGTATAAAAAATTAATTAAAAAAAAGTGAAGCTGAGCAATATGCAAGTTGTTAATCAAGTTTTTAAATAATCTTTGGATTTGAGCAATATTTTTAAAATAATTTTGTTTATTTATTTATTTTTTCCCTTATCGCCCTCCCCACCCCCCAGTACATGCTCTCATCTGTCCCCTCCCCTCCCCTGCCTTCCCCCATTGCCCAGTATCCACTCAGTATGCCTACATACACATGCATACAAGTCCTTCGGTTGATCTCCTATAGGCCCCTCCTCCCCAACTTCCCCTGCCTTCCCACTGTAGCATGACAGTCTGTTCTTTGCTTCTTTGCCTCTGCATCTGCTTCCCCTCCTCACACCCTGACTCTTATCTTTAAAAACATCTTGCCCCTGTAGGCTGGAAATCAGCCCATCCAAGCAAAAGAAAAATGATTGAGTCCCAGTTTCAATGTCAGACAGTTCCTTATGTGTACATGTCATCAATGGTATCTGGATAGTGTACAAATGGTGGTGATGCCGATCCGACCCTCTCTGGTTTGGTCCTGGGCATCCTGTAGCAATGCTTAGCTGGTAACTGCTCACATGGCAAGGCATCATCAGCATCTTCCATCTGTGGACTGTTTCTCCTCTCACCTTCATGTTTGGCGCAGATCTATCAGTTCCTCTTGGTTGCAGGAGTCCATTTGGTCTTGGAGTTATTTTCTGAAAGTATATAAACATATTCTCGACAGAGAGTTAATAAAGGAATCTTTTCTATAAAATTGACTTGGGGTCCTTTTTATTTTTGCCTACCCGCTTTTCCTTTGGCTTATTTTGACACCATGTGTGTTTTTCATGGGTGTCTTGCTGTTAGCATTACAAATGAAAATTAATTTTCTTAATGTACTTACCAGATATTTTTCCTTACATGCTATTATCCTTTGTAGGTAATGAACTCTTTTTCTCTTGCTGCTTTTAATATTCTCTCTTTGTCTTTTGCTCTTGGTATTTTAATTATGATGTGTCTTGGTGTAGTCCTCTTTGTATTCCTTTTATATGGGGTTCTGTGTGCTTCCTGGACTTGTAAGTCTATTTCTTTCACCAGATGTGGGAAGTTTTCAGTCCTTATTTCTTTAAGTAGATTTTCAGTATCTTGCTCTCTTTCTTCTGGCACCCCCACAATTCTGATGTTGGTACGCTTGAAACTGTCCCAGAGGATCCTTACATTATCTTCATATTTTTGGATTCTTTTTTGTTCTTGCATTTCCAGTTGAGTGTTTGCTGATTCTTTATATTTCAAATTTTTGACTTGATTCTTGCTTTCCTATAGTCTGCTGTTAGGTCTCTGTATAATATTTTTTATTTGAGTTAGTGTATGTTTAATTTCTAGTTGGTCCTTTTCCATCTCTTGTTGGTTCTTTTTCATCTCTAGCTGGTTCTTTTTCATCTCCATTTGGTTCTTTTTCATTTCCTCTTGGGTCTCGCTAACTTTATTCAACTTTTCTAGGATATTCTTGAAAAACTTTATAAGTGTGGTTTTGAACTCTATATCCAGTCGTTTGTTTTCCTCCATTTCTTTTGTATGTGATCTCTTCCCTTGTGTCGGCATTTTTACTATGCCGGGAGAACTTCTGTGTTGGATTCTGCCTTATGATACTAGACTTGCAAAACTGCAGAAGCCTCTCTGTTGAGCTTGGGATAAGTGGAGTTTCAGGGTTTAATGGACCGCCTTGCCTTCCAGTCGGGCCCTGAGTCTCACGTGACTGGGTAATCGCTGGAGCGATCCCTGTGTGCTTTCTCATAGTGCCTCTAGACTGCTGCCTTTCCGGCTCCCCTGTGCTCCAGGACCATATGAGTCTGGGTCCCCAGGACTTTGCCCGAATCTGGGGTTTAGGGCAGTTAGAAGTAATGCAGTTGGCATGCTTTGTCTCCCGCCCTCTTGTGAAAGTCAGCGGCACAACCAGCAGTTGGTCTTCTGCACGCAGTGCTGTGTATGCCGCCTGACTTCTGCCCTCCTGTGACTCCCCCAAAATTCCGTGCACTTCTTCCTTTTCACAGTCCAAACTCCCCCGTATGAGTTTCGTCTGGACCTGGAGTTTAGTGTTGTAAGATAAGGGGTTCAATGCCATTGGGAGTCTCCCGCCAGAGAAAGCCAGCCAAGTATCCGGCACCTGCTCTCTCCACATGCACTTCTCCGTACCTTAGATTTTGCAGCTCCTTTGGGTCTCTGTGAGCCCCTCTATTTCGTTCTAGTTGTAGAATTTCCACTCAGCCAGCTTTCCTGTGGTTCTGGATGATGTCTGTTCTGTCTTTTAGTTGTAGTTTTGAAATTGTTGTGTGAGGCAGCAGTGTAGGTGTTTACCTATGCCGCCATCTTGGTTCTCCCTCTCGCATAGATTTTTTTTATCCATTCATCTACTAATGGGCACTGGGGCTGTTTTCAAAAATATCCATTGTAAATAATGCTGCCATTAATGTACAGGTGCATATATCCTTTCTGATTATCTTTCTTTTTGGTGGTGGGAGAGTTTAGTATATATTCCCATGGACCGCACCAGTATAGCCAAGGGTTCTGCAAGCCTGAGGGAGGGCCGGCGATGGATGAAGAAAAGACAGATAAAAAGAATAAGCTGGGTCTAGGTGGATCTTCTGTGCCTGGCTGAGACCACAGAGCAGATCCAGATGACAAGTTGAGCCTTTATTTTATAGTCAGATGCAAGCAAGGTAGTGGTCACCAAGTTGCACTTGTTTGGGAGCACTTTCTGCATCTCCCACAGCCCATTAGCTACCTAGGAAGGATCTAGGGAGTATCATAAGGTAAAGCTTAATTATGCTAAGAGGGTTGTGTCCTCTAAGCTGGGACTTGTTTGCGGCTTTGCCAACAGCTCCCTATATCTCGCCCTTCTTTTATTTTTAAGCTACTAATAATGGAGGTAAAACTTAAACATTAAGGACAAAGTTCTGACTATTAAAATATTAACAAAACAATGCCAATGCAAAACCCAGACATGGCTATTAATAAAACAATGCCAAATGCAACACAACAATAATAGAGAAATCAAACTACAGTAACATTTTTCTACTAAATGAAAGTTTCCTTTGTTGATTTACTCAGAGTCCTCAGACTTAGCTATGCAAAGGTTTGCAGAAGACTGGCAGCAAACCAATTCTAGCATGGCCAGAAACATGATTCAGGGAGTAGCTTCCACATCTTGCTTTTCTACCAATTGCTGGACCTCAGTTGTTAACTTTTCAGCTGACCCCATATTGGCACCCCAGTCTCTTGCTTAGCCTTCGTCATCTTCCTTTTCCACTTTGCTGTCATCAGGCAACTCTCAGTCTTTTGAACAATGGAGCTTTTCTGGCACCCAAATTGGCTGTGCTGCTCCTTCTGGAAAGATACAAATACACCCTCTTCCCACATCATTACTGGACCTGGTCCAAACCATTGTTCAGTTTGTGCATCCTTTCACCGAGCTAACCACATGGAGGCTATTGTATAGGAGGCCCAATGCCTTTCGGATGCTATATGACCCTTTGCATTGCAATTCAAAAAGTTTAAAGTATAAAGACCATGACTGAGTTTGTTTTGAGATGACACATAACATTAATCTCCCCTTTTCTGTTTTAGTAATTGCATTTTAAGAGTACGATTGGCTCTTTACACTATTGCTTGACCTTGAGGGTTGTAAGGGATACCAGTTTTATGACAAATTTGATATTGCTGACAAAATGCTGAAAAGCAGAACTAGTGTATGCAGGTCCATTGTCTGTCTTTAGCTATAAGGAAAGACCTAGTACCACAAAGACACCTAGGCAATGATTAATTACATGCTTGGATTAACATGTACCCACCTATGCTTACCAAATTCTGGTATGTGGGTGACATCCATTTGCCAGATTTGATTAGTTTAAGACCCCTAGGATTAACCCCCAACAATTGTACAGGGCAATGCATTACACACTGAGAACACTGCTTAACAATTTGATGAACTTGCTCCCGAGAAATACGAAATTGTTTGCGTAAGGCAGCAGCATTTTGATGATGCAAAGCATGGGATGACTGGGAAAGAGAAATTGGGGTAGCCTTTTGCATTACAGCAACGAGGCAATCAATAACATCATTGCTTATATCTAATGGACCAGGGAGACCTGAATGATATTGGAAATGACCAATAAAGCAGGGAAATTGTCATTCTCTAATGACTTTTTGAAGGTTGAAAAATAATGAAAGAGTTCCTCTGAATTAGTATGCCCTATAGTAGCTGTTTCAATAATTTTGGCCATACTTACCACATAAGCACTATCACTATATAGTTTAATAGGCTCTGTAGCAAAGTCTGTCAAGGCATAAATAAGAACTTGTATTTCTACCTGTTGTGCTAAAATATTAGGGATTTGAAGGACCTTGCACCTCTGCTGCAGTAGTATCCAGTCTTCCCAGAACTGGATCCATCTGTGAAAATGGTTAATGCCTGAGGTATAGGTTGTGACTTCACTATCTTTGGGAAGGTAAAGGTAGTAACTGAGAGAAATTGTAAAACCTTATTTGCTGGGTAGTGGTTACCAACCTGTCCAGAGAAATTAGCAAGCGCAACTTGCCAATTTGTTGATCATTGCCAGACACAGTCTTGCTGTATAGCTGTAAATGGCACTACAATAAGGTCAGGGTCTCGGTCCACTAATTGGCCTGTTCAAAGGTGGGCTTGAGCTATTAGCTGGGAAACTTAATCATGGAAAGGAGTTAATACCTTAGTTGGAGAATGAGCCAATTAGAGCCATTTAATAACTCCAGGAGCTTGCCAAATGACCCCAGTGGGTGTATGTGTTGTAGGGAAAATTAAAATCTGTAAAGAAAGTGTTGGAAGCCATCCATTGTCTTCACTAGCAGAGAGGTGTTGATAAGGAACCTTGAAAGCTGGAGACCTTGAGCTCTGAAAGGTCAGAGCTCTGCATCCACTGTTTAGTTGAGACAATGGTAGCTGAAGCAACTTCTACTTTTTACTTTTATGTAAATCCTTGCTGATTGGGTATTATTAGAATTGCCTGCCTAAGGGCTATAGGTGTATTCCAAAACCTGAATAAAAGGGATGGCAAGACCAGGACAAAACAAAGTCCTTCCTCTTAAGCTGTGCTCCTGCCTGGCCCCCAATATTTCCAAATTAATATTTTCTTGTCTAGTCTCTTTCATTTGTGTGTGGTCTCCTCCAGAGCCTGAACCCTGAATCTGAAACCTGAACCACGTGTGTTGTGGGAGGGACACTTGCAAGGAAGGGAATAATCAGTTCTAATAAGTTGTGCTGAACTTAAGGCATCCTCAACTTTATGTAAGGCTGTCTTGGCTTCCTCTGTCAAGTAGCTTGGGGATAATAGAGATGAATCTTCCTGTACATGAAATAAAGGGCTTAAGTCAGTAGTAGTTAATTTTAAAGCAGGTCGAACCCAGTTAATATTTCCTAATAATTTTTGAAAGTCATTCAATTTAAGTAAAGTGTTGGTCCAAATTTGAATTTTCTGAGGTTTTATTGTTTTCCCTTCAATAATTCTGCCAAGATAAGAAAAAGGAAATATCCTTTGAACTTTTTTTGGTGCTATGCTTAATCCAGCACAATGCAGGGAATCCTGTAAATCTATATAGATATTATTTAGATGCGCTTCATTTTCATGAACTAAGAGAATGTCATCCATATAATGAATAATATAAGCCTTGGGATATTTTTTCCTTATAGGATGTATAGCTGCAGCCACAAAATCCTAACACAAAGTAGAACTATTTGGCCATGCCCAGAGGCAATACTTGAGCATATCTCCACTGCCTTCATCCCAAACCTACCAGTGCTGTTCCCTTGATTCCTCCAATCTTGCTCATATTTGGGAGAAAGCATGTTGTTCGGAGGGCTCTCTCCCACAGGAGTTGTAGCCCCAGGTACTGGAGGAAGCAGTGGAGGTGCATATGGTAGAATCAGAAGCCTCTGGCAGCCTTCCCCCATCTTTCTAGATTCCCTTGCCACATTCATCCTCCTTTTCTGGAGTGGGCTCTAGGCAGTCCCAAATCAGGGACCACAGACTGAAAATAGAGGCAGGCATTTCCTCTGGACTTTCAGCTCTATAACGGACGAAAAGTTGTTTTCCTACCTTCTCCATGCCTCTATATTTACCTTTTCTTCCTCAGAAAACCATGGGCAGGTTTTACTCAAAAAATCCAACAAATCAAAAAGCTGTTCATACCTCACAGAACAGCCCCTTGCTTGGAGCATAGCCTTAAGCATGGATACATGTACATTCTTTTCCTGCAATCCTGAATTTCCCATGTTTTACACCTAGTTATTACTAAACTGTGCCCCTTTCTGCACGTGCTTCACTGGAGTGTCCTTTCACCTGCCAATTGCAGTTCCCTCAACTCAGATCTGCATTGAGTGTCACTTGGCCTGAACTCAGCTCTTCGTGGGGCACCACTTGTGCCTCACCAGCACAGCCAAGGGTTCAGCAAGCCTGAGGGAGGGCGGTGAAGGATGAAGTAAAAACAGAGAATAAGCTGGGTCTAGGTGGATCTTCTTTGTCTGGCTGAGACCACAGAGCAGATCCAGATGGCAAGTTGAGCCTTTATTTTATAGTCAGATGCAAGCAAGGTAGTGGTCACCATAGTTACAATGTTTTTGTGAGCTTCACTTGTTTTGGCAGCACTTGCTGCCCCTCCCACAACCCATTAGCTACCCAGGAAAGATCTAGGGAGCGTCATAAAGTCAAGCTTAATTATGCTAAGAGGGCTATGCCCTCTAAGTTGGGACTCGTTTGTGGCTTTCCCAACAGGTCAGTCCGAGGCTTAACCCTATAACCGCTCCCTACATTCCCAGAAGTGGGATCACTGGATCAAAAGGCAGTTCCATTTTTATTTTCTTGAGGAAACTCCATACTATTTTCCATAGTGGCTGTACCAATCTATGTTCCCACCAGCAGTGAATTAGGGTTCCTTCTCCACATCTTCGACAGCACTTGTTGTTTGTTGATTTTTTATGATAGCCATTCTGACAGGTGTGAGAAGATATATCGTTGTGGTCTTAATTTTCATTTATGTGATGATTAGTGACTTTTGAGCATTTAAAAATATATATTTTTTCTTGATTTTTTTACAGAGAGGAAGGGAGAGGGATAGAGAGTTAGAAACATCGATGAGAGAGAAACATCAATCAGCTGCCTCCTACACACTTCCCACTGGGGATGTGCCTGCAACTAAGGCACGTGCCCATGACCGAAATCGAACCTGGGACCCCCTCAGTCTGCAAGCTGACACCCCATCCACTGAGCCAAACTGGTTTTGGCTTGAGCATTTTTTTTCATGTGTCTCTTGGCCATTTCTATATCCTCTTTGGAGAAATGTCTATTTAGGTTTTCTGCCCATTTTTAAATTGGATTGTTTATCTTCCTTTTGTTAAGTAGTGTGTGTTTCTAAGTTATTTTGGATATTAACATTTTATCAGATATATCTTTGGCAAATATGTTCTCCCATGCAGTGGGTTCCCTTATCAATCTGATTATGGTTTCTTTTGCTCTGCAGAAACTTTTTATCTTGATGTAGTCCCATTTGTTTATTTTCTTCTTAGTTTCCTTTGCCCTAGGAGATGCATCTATAAACTTATTGCTGTGAGATATCTGCGATTTTCCTGCCTATCTTCTTCTGTAAGATTTTTATGGTTTCATGTCTTAATGTTAAGCCCGGAACGCAAGCCGTACTCATGGAGCACCAAGAGATTACCTCATGTAAAAACAAAGGGTTTATTCACCAGCATGCTGGGGCTCACAACACACTCTGAAAACAGAGCAGAGGCTGAGAGCCTTGAGTTGATACAAAGCTGAGCTTATATACTATATGACAAGCAACAGGATTATACAAGGTCAACACAGAGTTTTATTTCCTCATACCTGCACACATCTCACAATCTACAGACTCCGAATATTATCTGGTTTGATAATGGGATGGGACTGATGGTTATCTCTGGGTTACTCCCTTGGGACATCTGGACCATGTCTCCTGTCTCTGTTCTCAACCCTGAGACTGTAATTACAGGATGTAACTGGGGGATATGATTTTAAGCCGAGCTGTGTTAACTCTGGCCCAATCCTGATTTTTGCAACCTTACATTCCCCCCTTT